>JAADVR010000317.1:0-36515 GCA_023335855.1 Pythium scleroteichum | reverse complement strand
CAGCGACTTAGAAGCAGAGGAGGCCCCCAGTGCCCTTCAACGATGGCACCAAGGCGTCCACCGGGAACCACAGTGGAACAGAAAACTCCATTTTTGTTCTCGGGGAAGCGTTTTCGGGCGGGCCAGACTTGATTTTGCGCCAGCGAATAACAGTGATCACCATGTGGATCCCTCCGGCTTTCCCTCGCACGCGTTTCGACTTCTAAGCCATGTGGGATATGAAAAAGACACGCGTAAAGTCCAAGACGAGAAGCCGCCTGGCTTCAACATGAGTTGGCGCGCCGTCGGCCGAACCGCTCGGCAGGCACCATGTTCCCCCCTTTGCACGGTTTCTTTTTTTTCTTCTCATTTTCTTATTTTCACACAGACTTTTTGTGCTCTCTATAGGCCGCGATGGCGTGATGAGGATTTTCATTGCTGCACTGGCCACTCCATATGTGATCGCGCATCTCCAAGTCTAAGATGGACGGGCTATGCACACGCCAGCCTGACTTGTGGCGGTTCGGTTCAGAGCAAGGCGATCTTTGAGTGCCGCCGATCCTGCAATCGCTCGGTCGAGACAACCCCAAAACGGAGCATTTCTGTGAGTAAACAGGGGGCGACGTCACTCCCACCCACACAAAAATGGCGTTTCCACGGGTGCGAAGACGGTAGCTAAACTCAGCCCTCACTGCACACATTTCTTTGAGATTCATTGACCATCTGGTTTGAACAATCGTGTCGAAATGCAGCTCACTTCGAACTCAAGTGTACAGAGAGCCAGCCACCCGTTGCGTTTAAAAAATGTGAAGATTTTTCGGCCGTTTCACAGCCTCACTTGTGTCGTTTCTCGAGATAAAACCTCGTCTGTCAGTTCCAATATCAGCAAACTCGCGGCTGGCTGTTCTTCTTTCTTTTGTGGTCGCTGGGGTTTTCTGCTGCCTTTTTTGTTCTTGATTCGCTTTTTATTGCAGCGAGTTCCCTTGATTTCCGGTCGGCAGGGAGATGGGCCGCCGTGTTGGTCCGGAGCAGCCGCGTTTTCTCCACAGTGGATTCCACGGTTGTGCTGACCGAGAAGGGAAGAGAAGGCCAAGTCGGAGTGTGGAAACCCACACACCAAGGGTGGTGGTGGTGGGGGGTGGTTTTTTTTGTTCTCCCCCAGCGCTCAGCCGGGACATGGCGAGCAGCTCCGGGTCGGTCCAGTCCCATTCGCCAAGTTTCCCCATCCCGCCTAAGACCCGCCGGTCATATGATGCGCATGGGTCTCGAGAAGCCAGCTTCCCGACTGAAGAAGCGGGAGGAGCGGGAGATGGGAGCCCGCGCCTACGGCGGCGACCCGGCCCGCCAGAGCGACTCAGGCCCCGAGAGCGACGGCACGCGCAGCCCCGAGACGACGTCGTTCTACCCGTCGTCGCCGCTGGGCCACAAGGCTTCGGCGCTCTGGCATCACGCGAGCGAGGGCGAGATGAGCGGCGCGTCGTGGCGCGACGTGATCATCGGCGAGAGCGAGCCGCTGGCGCCCACGGTCACGCCCACGCCGGCGACCTCCAAGCGTAAGAAGACCAAGAAGGAGATCTTCATCTGCCACGAGCCCAACTGCGGCAAGCAGTTCCCGCGGTCCTTCGCGCTGCGGCGGCACATGCGCATCCACACGGGCACCAAGCCGTACGCGTGCGACTACGATGGCTGCACGCAGCGCTTCAACACGTCCGGGAACCTCAGTCGCCACAAGCGCATCCACAGCGGCGAGCGACCGTACCCGTGCATCTTCTCGACCTGCGGCAAGAAGTTCAACACGAGCACCAAGCTCAAGCGCCACATGCGCATCCACTTTCCCGAAGGCCAGAACGTCTTCCGCTGCGTCGGGCTCAACTGCGCCTGGAGCTGCGACAACTACAAGGAGTTCGCGGCCCACCAGAAGCTCCAGCACAACATCATCGTCGGCGCCGGGCTCGAGGCCGTCTCGGCGGCCGCGGCCGCCGCCATCGCCACCGCGACCGGCACGATCGACCACGGCAACGGCGACCGCTCGCCGCAGTACGACCAGTCCGCGGAGCAAGGCTACAGCTCGAGCAACGGCTACCTGTACGGTTACGGCAAGCAGCCGGCGGTGCCGCCGCCGTCGTCCTCACAGGCGCCCCGCAAGCTCGGCAGCACCAGCAGCCACGGCTCGAACGGCACCGGCCAGTACTACGACAACGGCTTCTCGTCGTTGAGTGACCGTCTCGCAAGAGACTCGAAGAAGACCCAGGACGCCGACCATTTGTACGGCGACCACTCCCGACGCGCCAAGGGTTCGAACGGGTACACGCTGCCGTCCAGCTTCCCGCCGGCGGACGTCTCGTCGCACTACGGCGCGCGGAGTAGCTCGGCGCTGTCGGCCATGTACGAGTCCAACGGCACGCTCTCGATCAGCTCCGAGAGCTCGTTGTACGGCGCCCCGTCCCGCGTGTTCGGCCACCCGCTGCGCCACGACGACGCGAGCTTCAAGAACGACGGCGAGGGCAGCCAGTACGACCACCAGCCGCACCCGCACGCCTCGCCCGCGCACCACCACATCCTTCGCCCGCCGCCGCCGTCGCACCACGACCACGACGGCATGAAGTTTTCGGTGCCACCGCCCATGAACCCGGCCGCCCCGGAGTTCACGGGCGAGGAGCTCAGCGTCGTGCTTGAGCTCATGAAGGACTCGTACTACTAACCCCCGTGTGGCTCGAGGTTTGTATATATAAAGCCGCTCAAGGTTGGCCGTGCGAGTCAAGCCAGGGATGGAAGACGATAGTGGAGAGGATATATTATATAGGATCTGTCGATATTTAGCTGTAGTGTAGTTAGCGTAGTGTAGTAGTAGTGGCGAGCCCGATAGGCCTTTAGTATGTAGTGTGGCGACGCCCACGGAGAAAAGCAAACGACGAGACCAGTTCACTTGATACTCTACACCACTCAGGACTCCATGTCTTCCCGCAAGCAGCGTGGGGACAGATCGACGTCACTAAACCAAGGATGGTCCTCGCTACGAACACTGGAACAGCCCGCGGTCCGTGGCACTAAAGTCAAGGGTTAAGAGATGTCGAGTCCACCGAGACCTTCTTTCTTTATTTCACCCCGTCTTGGTGGATACCAACAAATTAACAGCAGCCGAGGTGTCGTCCATCCCGCGGGAGCTGACTCAATATGGGCATTCGACTCAGCGGGCAGCTACGACTTCCCGCAGGGTCGAGCTGAAGCGAGTTCACCGGCAGTCGCCACTCGACAGACCCATGGACGTCGACGACGGCCAGTCGATCGAGGAGCTCGAGCAGTTGCTGGCCACGCGGCCGCGGCGCCGGCTCACCCCCGAGGAGAAAGTGCAGCGCCGGCGGCTCCAGTACAAGCTCCACCAGCGGCGCCACTGCGCCAGGCAGAGAGACCGCACGCTCGAGCTCGAGACCGAGGTCTGCCAGCTCGCCGAGACCGTCTCGCGCCTGCAGATGGACCGCCGCGCGCTCGTGCAGAGCCGCTACGTCTTCCACTCGCGGTCCGTGGCTACGGGCGCGCCAGGCCAGATCGCCGTCGAGTATCTGCGCCAGTTCGAGTTCGGCTTCGCTGCGCGGCGCGAGCGGGAGCAGGAGCAGTTCTTGCGTGCTGTCATGGTGGCCAACGTCGACGGCCCCGACTACCAAGGCACCGACGAGCTCATGGAACAGTGGAAGCTCTACAGCAGCTTCTTCCACAAGACGCAGTACCTCACCGACGGCGTCGAGGTCTCGCCCATTGGGGAAATGACTGCCGTAGTCGTCAGCGTCGCGCTCACGATCCGGCCGCGACGAGAAGGTGTCGTGTGTCTGTGTCCCAACCTTCGAGGTGACGAGGTAGCGATCCAGGAAATGGTGGGCAACGCCATCGTCGTTCCGGGGAAGCTGCGGTTCGTGTTCGATGAGACCGGCACGTGCAGTTGGTTCGGCACAGACATGGACTTCGTCACGGGGCTCTAGCGTTCGCTCGGGTCGCTGGCGAAAGTCGCGGCGTGTATGCAGGATGCCAACATCTCGTTCTGTACCCGCCAGATCGCGCCCAACTGCATCTACAACATGCAGGAGGAGGACGCGCGCGTGCGGCAAGACTCGCTGTCGTATCTGTCGGTATAGATGTGAATGTTGTGCGTGGAAAATGAATACTCTCGCTCACCTGTCTCCGGTTCTTCTCCTCCTCGCACACGGACGCTGCTCATATTCCAACCACAAGACCGAGATGAGTGAACTGTTTCGGATAGATCGTGATGCATTTCAGGCAGTGGTTGCGATAGATCTGCTCAAAGAAAAAGAGCGACACCAAAGAGAATCGCGAACTCCAGAGATCTGTGTGGTGAGTGCGTTTCGTGAATGCGATGGCTCGTAATTCGGTCATTTCGAGCCCTCAAGTTCCTTTCTCATGCCTTGCTGCCTGTTCTCATATAGATCGTTCTCCTGCAGTGACGAGTGACCTGTTCCCAGAAGAGACCCCAATCCATCAATCCTCTCAACTGGCGGTTCCAAGAGAGATCATGAACGACGGTTGTTCCCACTGGGCTCATTTGGATTTTCGAAGGTGTCTGCACCAAACGGCCACCAGTGTAGCGACCGACTTTCGCGTTGTTGTTCCTTTGGAAGTGGCGGCGACGATGGCGACCCATGGCGACTTTGTCACCTGCGGAGATGACGACGGAGCCGGAGAAGAACGATACAGCCACGGCTACCCGTCGCCCAGCAGCTACGAGGAAGGCGAGGAAGAGGAGAATCGACCCCGCGAACTCTACTCGCGGTACGTCAACACGGCCGCGAGCTCAGCCGAAGATGGCGACGTGCTGGACGTGGACACGACCGTTGACCGCGCAGGCCCCAGCTATGCTGAAGTGCAAGCGTTGGGGCCGATTGAAGAAATCGAAGAGGGCATGTTCGACCAAGTCGAGCGCGCTGTTCCTGCCGGCTCCGGCACGGTGAAGCAAGTCTTGATTTGCAAATTCTGTGGCATCGAGTTTGCGTATAATCTGCGAGACATCCACGGCCACAAGGAAGTGTGTACGAAGTACCCAGGTAGCCACGACGTTATGCGCGAGACGATGACGATCCCCGCAGACGACAACCCAGAGCAGTTGGTCGACGTCGAAGTCGTACGCGTCGCTGACGCTGAGGCTGACGCAGACGATGTAGACGAAAGTTCCGAAGTCAAAGGGCCGGATGCGCCGGTTGTCGAAGGCGACGAGGATGAAGCGACGGAGCAGCCGGCGCGCGATCAAGAAGCAGACGACGACGACGAAGAAACGCAGATGCTTCAAGACGAGCACTTGGCCGTGCTAGTTCCCGATCGCGTGGAGATGCCCGACGTCGACAAGGAGCCGCGCCCAACCCTCAAGGTTGCTACACTGAAGAAATCTGTCGATAGATCGGAGATTACTACCGAGGCTGCAGATGCGTACGACGACGACGTTGAAATGGCGGACACCTCAGTCGACTTTCACGAGCCCACGGCGAACAGTGAGGGCGAAGATGAAGAAATGCTGAAGGCCAGTGATGAAGCCGCCAACGATGGCACACCGCAGCGGCTGTTGGTAGATGGAAGCCCAAGTGCGTCGTCGACGGCCAGCCGAGAGACAGAGTCATTCCGAGTCTTCAAGGACGATTTGAACGAGCGTGCCGAGTGTCTCCAATGCGGGAAAATTATGTCGAATCGTCCCAGCTCCAAGTCAGTTCACCGCAAGAGGTGCCTGGTCCAGCGACTTGATCCATCGGCGTCAGCGGAAGCGGTGCAAACGATCACACCCAAGAAGAAGCTGACGAAACGCCGCATGTCCGCGCAAGACGAGCTGCTCTTGGATGAAGACGCCATGAGCCAGGCCAACGAAAGCGAAACTGATAGCCGCATTGGGTCTCCGCCGTTGCGACGCTCTAAGCGCAACAGGACCGAAGGCAAGGTGGAGGAGAAAGCGAAGGAGAGCGATGCGTTGGAGCTATCTACTGCGACTGACAGCGTAATGACGAAGGCCCCGCCGGCTCTTTCGGGATCGAAGGACGTTGAGCCCTTGGATCACTTCGACATTGTGGACAGTGGGAAGACAATGAAGTGCAAGCACTGTCAAAACGAGATGAACTACAGATGGAACACTGCTGTTAGCCATCTCGAGGAATGTGACGCGTACAAGGCGTCGATCGACGGTACTTCACACGGTAGGGCACCGAAGACTCCGAAGCGTGGCAAGACTGCTGAGACGTCCAGGGCGCTGGTGATCCACGGCGGTGACTCGCTGTTCGGACGTCTGACGTTCCCAGCGTTGATGCGTGATACCGATAGTTTGACAGCCTCCGACATCGTGAAGGCCAGCCACGACGTTGGCTTCAAGTGGATCTGTGGCTCAGATGGATTGGCAGACAAGTTGCAGCGCAGCTTCGGAAAGACCCCAGAAACTGCACGCACGAACGCAGCGCGATTCAAAGTCGTCGAACGAGAGCTGTGCGGGTTGAATGTGAGAGCTCTACTCAACCAGACACCGCGGCCGAACGAGATCTGCGCCGTTGTCGAGAATCGACTCGGCGGCGCGACCAAGCACCGCGTGTTGCCCAACGTCCCTGCTGCCTTGGCGCTGACGCTGTATGAAGCGGGCTCGACTGTCAGCATTCCAGCCCCCGAGGTGGTCGAACAGATGTTTGTGCCCCACCTCGTCGCCAAAATGGGAAGCGACCCATTCATTTCGAACGAGATGCACCGCGTGAACGTTGTCTGTGGGCTCGATCCGATGGTCTTGGACTGGCAGTACCACAGTACCGATACAGTCGCAGTGTGCGTGCGAGGGAAGGCGTTGTGGAAGGCCAAACCGACTCCTGTCGGCACTCCTTTGCGAGACTTTAACCTGTCGGTGGTCGATGAGGCGAGTGCAATGACGGATGTGAAAATGCAAGCGGCATCCCTGGGTTTCGACAGTGGGGCGACCGTTCTGTCTCCACCGACTGCCAGCATATTTGATTTCTCAAATGACGGTGACGACAATGAAGCTGATAATGGTGATCCGTCCGGTGACGCTTCGCACGCTAAGCAGTGGGTCGCAGACGCTGGATCCGTTGTGTACATCCCAGCTGGAACATGGTACACGGCGAAAGGATTGGAGGGGAATCCGATGTGGCTTCAAGTCCAGCTGAAGAAGACGAAGGTTCGCGATTATGTAGCCGACGTCGTGCGTCAACTCTTGTGGTCAGAAGCAAAATGGGCCGACAATTTGCGCGCTTCCACGACTGACGACGTGGAGACAGCTCAGCAGCAAGTTGCTACGTCTCTTCAAGAACTCGCTGACAAGATGAAGGACTTGACACCGCGCGAGATCATGCCAGATCTTCTTGCTGGATCCCGCGACGCGTCACCGATCACACTGCACAGCAGTCCGAGTGGGTCAACTGCGACGAAGACATTTGAGTTTAATCTCACCGATCGCGACGGCTTTATAGGTGGCGCCAATCTCCAATTCTTCAAGGGATCAATGTTCCGCGTCAATCCACTCGCCGTGCTTGTCAAAGTAGACGAGCTGCCGTCACCTTACAAAGAGATTTGCGGGGCTGCGCTTGTGTCGCCAGAAATGTTTGCGTTGCCACCAGCGCCGACACCAAAGAAGTCTTCGAGTCGAAAGAACAAGCGAGCTGCCGGCGCGCCGGCGGGGAGTCAAGGACCACACGCGGCGTCCACTTCCGGGCCGAGCAATGGCTCAGCCACGCCGAACGCAGCCAAGAGCCTATACTTGATGCACTTTGGATTTGGCACCACGGACTTGACCTCACGCATGGTGGTCAAGTTTTGTTGCAGCGCTCCGCAGCAAGCTATGGTTGACTGGATCCGCTCCCGCGATACGAAGGAGGCCTTCCACGTGAGCGAAGTGGTGAAGGTGGTTGCCCACTACCAAGGCGGCGTCGACGACAAGGAGCTTGTGAAGATGATGCTGCGCTTCTTGTGCACGACAGGCTATGTGGCAAGCGTGAACGTGCCATTATAGCTGTGGCGAGTTTAGTCCTGTTTTGACGGCTGCGGAGGCTTGTAGGTTCCATTTTCTTCGAATAACTACATTTGATTTTCAGGAATCAGACCTTTATGTTTCGATTGCGAAGAATATTGATGGCCTTCTTGGTGTGGATCCGTGGCGGGATGGATTTGAACTCGACGTGGTCAAATCCCTCGATGGCCTCTACAAGTTCGAATTCGGGGAGGAACTCGGAGGGGTCTTTCGCTGTCAGTAGGAAGTCGAAGTTTGCCAGCTGATCAGCTGTCAGCAAGGACTCGTCTTTCGAGTAGCTAGAACGAAGAGGGATAAGCCATGCAAGCAACAGGAAAACCCGTACAGGTCCCGTACCTCCACGCATCAAACTCTTGACCAAATCGTGAGACGCCAGTCATGGCAGATGGTACATCGATGTGCACAGTGAGCGGCATGTCACGTTGGTTGGAATGAAGCTCGTGAAGACGCGAGAAGGCGTAACCGCCTGTAAAAGTAGTTAGAAAGACTCGTATTCGTCACAACGATAATGCACGCCTTACCCGGGTAATTGAAGCTGGAAGCCATGAAGAAAAAGAACGAACCAACTGCAGTGGCGAATAAACACCCGACAACGAAGAGGAACCGGAGATTGACCTATACCGCGAGCCGTTAGCCACACTTATCCATCTTCACCGTGGTGCATGAACACACCTTTCCATCTCGACAGAGCTTTGCCGCGCCAACTGCAGCCGCCATATTGAGAATCGGGAAGGCATTGAAGATGAACCGGAGCTCCTTATGAGGAAGCACCGAGTACAGTGCCAAGTACACGATGATAGGCCATACAAATGTCCAAACTGACCGGTCGATAAGCGGTGCGTGGGTGAGAGCGACCCGTAGCTGATTCCACGAAGTCGCCGTGGCGATGGCAGGCAGGAGGGAGCTGCGGCGCAAAGACGACGGTTGGAACGTGCAACGTCGACCAGCAACTAATACATGGTGCGCACCTAACACCAAACGGAACCAGCAACGCGGTCACAAGAAGCGCACGAGGCAGTGCTGAGTAGAAGTACCAGAGCGGAGGCGAGACGCCCCACTCGTGGCTGCGGTTCTCGACCGTGTTGAGCCACAGCACTTCTCCCTCGGGCCAGAGCCACCGCCCCCAGAAGTGCGAATCTACGAGTATCGTCAGCGCGAGCGAAGATACCGTCGCGACGACCCCCCACGAAATGATGCGGAACAGCTTGCGCCACCGGAGTGGGAAGACCATCCAGAGCAGCACGGGGGCAAAGAGCACGGCCGTGTCGGCGCGGAAGACGATGATCGTGAGCGTGAAGAGGCAGATCGACGGCTTCAGTTCGTGGCGCATCCAGAACGCGTACGCGCAGAGCACGAGTCCCTACACATCGCGTGTTGAGCGAACCATGTACCAAAGCCAGCTCGGCTCTGTTCATCTCTCACCAGCGCGAACGTGTTGGGCAGCGTGCGGCCCAAGTAGAACATCAGGTGGAACTGGCACCCGTAGATGAGCATGAAGAACCGCGCGGCGTCCTACAGAGCCGCCATGAGCATCCAACACACCCGCACAAGACTTGCCAAACCCTCGTTTACCTTTCCGTACCGGCCCTGGACGCTGCGCTTGAAGAACAGCAGCGCCGCAAAGTTGAGCGCCGCGAGCACGCCACGCACAACGTACTGCAGCGCGATCTTCTTGAGACCGAGCGCGCGCACGAGCCAGGCCAGCGGGCTCGCGAGCCCGGCGACGGCGAGCGCGCCGAGGAACGTGCGCGGCACGACGCCCGGGAACTCGCGGTGGTCGAACGCCGCCACGTCGCGTGCGCCGAAGACGAGGAGATCGTGCGTCGCCTGCAGGTTGAAGCTCTCCTCGACCTTGGCGAAGGGGCAGAGCGCCACGTGCAGCGCCGCGGCCGCGAGCACGAGCACGTCGGCGGCCTCCAGCATACTCAGTGAGGTGGTGACGTGTGTTGGCAAGGGAAACAACAGGGGAAACGTCCTAATGTAGGTCATGTAGACTCGGTTTAGTGACATCGAGCGAGATAGTGACCCACTTCAACGTGAGCAAGAGCAGTGGAGAGCCTCGGCTATTTTCCTCTGCGAAAGGCAAGAATACGTCGTTTGTAGCTGGTTCTGCGCGTGTGGGGACTCGCAGCGAACTGGGCGCCGATGAACAGGAAGATCGCGTTCGACAACCGGCTCTGCTACGAGCGAGAGGTACTGCGGCAGCATGCGATCCACCAGTCCAAGCTGCAGACCGTGCTGCCCACGTGCAAGTCGCCGTCCAAAGTGTACCTGGACAGCAGCGCGCCGCCGCACCGCGCGCATCTCGCCAACAACCGCAAGAAAATGCAGCTCGAGCGAGAGCGGCAGACCGAAATCTTCACGCAGAACCAGCGGCTCGCGGCCAAGATGGAGCACATCCTCAACCGCCAGGAAAACGTCGTGCTCGCGGCCGGCAAACCCGGCTCGCCGGGCGTCATCTCACCCCGCGATAGCGATAGATCGCCAAGCAAGTCGCAGCCCAAACCGGTTCACAGCCCAGCGTATGTGCACATGCCCGGCATCCGACTGGACTCGTCGCAGACGCCGATGGTGGACTGCTACCTCTCGCCCGAGTTTGCTATGGGGAGAGGCAACGCTTGCAAGGACACGCTGGTCAACCGCGGCGTGCAGAGACAGAAGCAGCAGAGGATAGAGGAAGAGAACAAGCGGCTGAAGGACCGACTCAACGCGCAGAAGCCGTACTACAACACGAAGAAGTGGGACGCTGAATGGCAGCAGGCAGGAACCAAGTTCCAGCATCTCCACCAGAACACGACGGTCGGCCACTTGTTGCCCAAGCCTCACACGACGTCCAGAAGCCCACTAGTGGCTCGACGGGTCAAGACGCGAGATGGGCTGCCGTCGCTCAAGCCCAATGCAAGTCCGGGAAGGAGCCGTGGGGGACGCCTGCAACAGCGATTTGACGCTAAACAGCAATCGGGCAGTAGCTCTACAGAAGTGCTCCATATCAACCACGAAGAAGAGTACGACGAGCCCGAAGTCGTGGACTGCGGTGTCTTTGTGCTACTGGAGGCGACAACTCGAAGGGGCGTAGAAATCACAGTCGAAGAACTCCAGATTGAGATGCGAGACGCAGCGACCGGCTCCGTCCAGCCAGGGGATCGGTATATCAACTCTTTGCGCCATGCTTGTTAGTGATTTACCACTTACTGTTATGTAGAGGACTCGTCGTCCGAGGTCGTTGGAACTGGGACGTTGAAGGAGATTGCCAAATTGGCATCGACATGCTGAGCAAAATTGCCCAAGAACTCGATGATTTAGAAATGATGTACGTACTGGTCTCACCAACATCGTTTGAGTTCGGATAAATATCATTCAATGATGCCTGCAGGATCAAGTTGGAGACGATTTCGACGCTCTCTGGGCGAGGTAACTTCCCGAGGCTGTCATCTCTGCTAACGGAGGACGAACTACAGCGCTTGCTCTTCAAACTGGTGCAACTCTTGACCATACAATTGTTAGAGAGCGAGCGACGGCTCGTGATAACGTCGCGTTTGCTTCGATCGCCTAGTCCTACGGCAAGAGATGACAAAGCAAGGCCGTTCTGTCGACCTCGAACGTGTCCTTCGGCATTGTCTGGCGAACACCACCCCCCACTAGAAGATATCAGTGAAGACGAAGCACAGATTACGACCGACTCACTCGAAGTGACCGATGAAGAAACGCTTCAGTATCACCATGTCTTGTGTAAACAGCTTGCGACACTTGTCAATGAGGGCCCAAGAAGGCGAGGATTACGTTGTCCGGACGGGTCGCTTGGCTTCGTTCAGTATTGGCTCCATGTGCAGAACGCTGAGCTTCGGATATCGCTCATCTCGCTTCGCAACGACGACCGCGTCTTCACCAGTGCTATTGCCACGGAGTTTGACCGGGTTGCAGCGATGCTGGACCAAATCCAGAACCAAAACGTCACAGCGGCACAAGTTGTTCAAGAGCTTATTCTCGAGTGACTTGAAGCAACATGTCTTCCCTAGTATCCTGGGCCTCAGCTTTCGTATTTGCGCTGGACGCCTCGCAGTAACTGATCTTCTCGGAACTCAAAATCTCTCATTTGGTCCTTGACCTTGCCGAGGCGCTCGGGGGCGTGGTGTGCGTAGATCCGATACAACTCATTTTGGACGTTCTCTCGGATCTGCTGGAGGTGTGCTAGCAGGTGATCTTTTACCGAAGAAAACAGCGCATCGAACGCATCGCGACGACTAAGAATTGGCTGCAGTGAGTGACCTGATGGTGTGTGCTCCAGCCTGGTGGCGTTCGGGTCCGATTCAAGGCGGCTGTGGAGTTGCAAAACTGCGAATGCATCAAAGAGAAGGTCCATAGGACATTCTCCGATGGAATTAGCCACTTCTAGCGATGCGCGACACTCGATCAGAGCTTTTGCACTCGACGGATCGTGGCGCCGCAGAGCGAGGAGCAGTAGTGTGTCCCCGTGCACGGCTTTCTCGAACAGGGGAGTTCCATAAGTCGAACTACTCTCATCAAAGAAGCCTAAAAGGCATCGGAGATTACTCGCGATATTCGTGGCAACTGGAGGAGTCGAGGCTTACCATACTCATGGAACTGCAATGGTGCACCACATCCAAACGCTTGGATCTGGATATCAATTGCCTTGTCTGGAAGGCCATCAATCTCTGTAAACACTCTTCTGAGCAGTCCATCGTCGCGCTGAGCTAACGCTTGAGCAGCATGCATCGCCCATCGATGACTGATGAGTTTGACGTCTTGTGAGGATATCTTGGACATCGTTTCCTTTCAAGCCACGGTGATCGGGAGTCAAAGACGTGCTTGAACCAGCGGAGCAACGGTCTTGTATAAATAACACGTGCTGCTCAAGCATGTCACGCGTTCACCACGTCTCATGTTGGCCGCATCGCATTTCTCGCAACGGTTTTGAGGCCCGCGCCAGGCCTCATTCGCCCATTCTCGTTTCTATCAAAGTTGAGACATGGGTTGCTGCTCCAAGAAGCCAGTCACCTCAACGGACGCTTATGCGAAGGAGACCAAGACGGGCGTCGCACCAGCGACCACGCGCAAATGCCGCGACTTGCTTTGCTGCATTCTATTCGGTGTCTTCTGGGTAGGCATGATTGCTGTCGCAATCGTCGGACTGTCGAACGGCGAGCCCAAGCGATTGTTATACGGCACTGACTACAACGGCGCGACCTGCGGGGCTGGCAAGATGGAGTCCAAGCCGCTGACGTTTTACCCTCGAATGAGCGAAGACATTCTCGAGCAGTCCACCAACAAGAACCTCAAATCCCCAACTGACTTTGAGTTTTACGGTGTCTGCGTCGAGTCGTGCCCGGATCAGTTTACGTACTTCTGCAACTACGAGTTTGAGGCTAAGGTCGCAGCCGATTCATCGGTCAAGACTGAGGCTGACCGCGATAGTGCTCGCAAGAGCGAGGCAGAGAAGCTGTTTGGCGAGACGAGCTGTTGGTTTGTCGCAATGGCCAGTGAGAAAGTGTTCTACCGCTGCATTCAGATGACGGAAACCAACTCGACGACCGAAGAGACGTGCGTGTACCCAGCGGACGAGCCCAAGTACTATACGACCGACTCGAAAGGCGTGAAGCGGCCCAACGAGCTGTGCGAGGTCAAGCAAGTGCGTGTGATCTCAGATTCGAAAGGCCCTGCCCAGGACAACCCGATCTACGACAAACTGCAGACGGCGGCATCAGTGATCGGACGAGCCATCGGGGATATCCAAAACTCGTGGGAGCTGATCCTTGCGTTCGGTGGAGTCGCCGCTCTTGCGCTGGGGCTCGTGCTCATTCTCCTGATGAAGTATTTCGCCGGATGCATGGTGTGGGTGACGCTCTGGAGTTTCGTGCTCATGCTGCTGCTTTTTTCGCTTCTCGTCAGTACCAAAGCCGGGATCATCAACAACGATAGTATCGCCAAGCTGTCCTCGAAACTTGCAGACGCTGGTATCGTCACTGCAGCCCAGAATGGGTTCCAGATCCCAGACAATCTTCGCGCCAGCGAAGACAAGAAGAAAATCTACGCGTACGTGGCGTATGTCTCGTACGCTCTCACCGGCGTCGCATTCTTGCTCGTGTGCTTCTTCCAAAAGCGAATCCGCATCACCGTGGGCATCATCAAAGAGGCGTCGCGTGCGATCCAACGACTGCCTCTGCTCGTACTTTTCCCGATTATCCCCTTTCTGATGGTCATGGTGCTGTTCATTTACTCGGCCATCATTGCCGCGTACATCTACAGCTCCGCAAGCATCAACCTCGATAAGTTGGGTGGCGAGGCAGCCAATGCAGCAAGCACGGCGCTCAGCAAAGTGGATGCCAACGATGCCATGCGTGTGCTGTTAGCGTACCACTTCTTCGGATTCTTGTGGACCAACCAACTCATCAATGCAATCAGTATGTGCACGATCGCTGGCGCAATTTGCCGCTACTACTGGAGTCGCGAGAAAAATGCGACAGAGATGGGTCGGTTCCCAGTGATGTACTCCTTCAAGAATTGCTTCCGCTATCACTTTGGTTCGCTTGCATTTGGTTCGCTGATCATAGCAATCGTGCAGTTCATTCGTGCAATTCTGCTATACATTGATCACCAGACCCAGGATCTTCAGAAGAGCAATCTCGTTGTCAAGGTGCTGCTCAAGGTTGTGCAATGCTGCATGTGGTGTCTCGAGAAATGCCTCAAGTTCCTCTCGAAGAACGCATACATCATGATTGCTATGAAGGGCCATAGTTTTTGTGCATCCGCAAAAGACGCGTTCAAGACCATTTTCACCAACGCCGCACAGATCGCAACCGTGTCGCTCGTGAGTTTCTTGCTGCTCAGTGCTGCCAAGATTGCCATCACAATGGCATGTGCTTGCATGATGTTCGCGTACCTGGAGCATAACGACGCCAAGTATGGCACTGGTGGCGAGAAGGAGATCTCGTCACCGATGGCTCCGATCTTGCTGACGATGCTGCTGGCGTGGTTCGTCGCGTCTACTTTCATGGGGGTGTACGAAATGTCAATTGACACCATCTTGCTCTGCTTTTGCGAAGACCGAGAAATCAACAAACCAACGGGCCAGTACTTTATGAGCGAGCAGCTGCGCAAGTTTGTCGCGAGTGTGCCAGTTTCGAAGCCTGCAGGTGACCATGATTATGGCGCAGCAACGGCTCCACCAGTCACAGGGCATGGAGCTGTTGCTGTACCGGACATGTGATCGATGGCTGCAGGTCTACAGCCTCACAGAACGTACTTTGCATCTTGTGAGCCCCTTCTATTATCACAAAATACAGATATGATACATTTCATCACCTTGGTGCTACTCCAACAGCTTCCACGTGTGGAGCTTTCCTGCACTGGTTACAGCAGTAAGTAAGTCGCCGCGCGGATGGACGGCTACGTCGATGACACTGCCAGCAACCTCAACCGGTTTATGGAAAGTGGTTCGTCGACCACGCTACCACAGAATGATAAGAAAACGTTCCTGCCTCATGGATGCATTCTTCCACTCACCGAGTACACTTTGATGAGGCTGACGCTTGCTGAAATCGAGAGACATGTACTGAGGATAAAGATTGTCCCCGACAACCCAAACTCAAGTTGTCGGTTGGACGATCCGTCGCCGACCATTTCGACTGGAACCTCGTAGATCGCGCGTGGAGACGGCGGAACTCTTGGATCAGAATCTGCAGCTTCAACTAGCTCCTCGATAGACGTCTCGACAACTTGATTAGAGGAGACTGAAACGATAGACTTGCCGTCGGGAGTTACTTCAAACGCCCCGCAAGGAGATTCATCTCCAGACAAGGGCCACGTAACCATTGGGGTAGAGCCTGTTGGGCTTAAAATCGAGACACAACCATTCACATGGGTAACCGCCAAGACAGAACCATTGCTTGCCCATCGAAGAGCTTTCACAGCCGCGCGCTCTGACAGATCGATCGACGAAATCACCTGCACTTCTTGATCCTCAAAAGTTAGAATTTGGACACGACTGGGCTTCGCTGCGTCGTTCTCACTCGCCAGTGCTACTGCCCCGACTGGCGAGGAGCGCGCACAAGCTAAGTGAGTTGGCCGTCGTTCGTCCGCATTATACGAGATGATGAATGTGCGCGCGTGTGTGCCTGCGTCCCACACGTGGACTGAGCCGTCTTGTAGTGCGTAGACGACACACTAAGAAGCAGTTGCCGTTGAAGAAGAATACAGAAGTGCGGCTCCGATACAGTCACTCACCTCAGATTCAGCGATCCACTCGACGTTCAACAACCTGGATTCTGGTTGGATCTGTTCCTTCTGGGTAACTTTGCCGGTAGCGTCGACGTCGAATACAGTTATGCTTTGACCATTCTTGTGTCCCACGAGGAGAAGCTTTCCGTCGTGGGAATATTGACAAATAGATTCCCTGCTTTCATCGTCTTCTTGACGGAGAGTGGCTTCCACCACAGCTGCTAAGTGAATATCCTTGTGTCCTGAACTGGGAGATTCTGCAGATTGGAGTGATGAAGACGAAGGAGACGAGGAGAGCACAGCAGAGGCAGACGCTATATCTTGGTCATACTCGATCGGTGGAGACGGAACAGCGTTCAGTTTCACCTCGAGCGGATCAAGAAGCTCGGGACTGTCCCTGACGTCTTTGCCATTCACTTGGTCATTGCTCTTAACTCCAAACACGTTCTCGAGGTCGTGGAGTTGAGCGGACAACGATTGCAACACCTTCAGCACGGTAGGCGAGGAACTCTCATCGTCATCATTGCTGGTTTCTGAGAAGTGCTCCGCAAACGAGTGGTACACCATCGTCTCGATCATGCCAAACAATTGATGGCCAGCCTCTTCGAGTTTTCGTATCCGCTCGGAGGCATGAGTGTTCAGAGCTCTACAATAGCGCCTTAGATGAGACGCTCATTCAGTCGGGAGAAGAACAAGCATACCTCAATCGGTTACACTCTGACTGACTAGTCTTTAGGCGAAGCTTGAGCGATGGCTCTTCTAGTCGGCTGACCTGGAAGGCCAGCAGCTTCGGTAGTGGAAGGTTTCGGAAGATTAGCGACAAGAAATTCCGGAATGAAGTGATCAGCGTCTCGACCCATTGCTTCTCAAAGAATCGCTGCAGAGAAAAAAAGAGGATTTTCATGTTCAATAGCTCGACTCGCTCAGATTGCAAAACGTACCCGAAAATATGGGTCGCTCTCCGGATTCTGGACGTACGGCAGGATGAACCACCGATGCCACGAGTCCACGCCACCGCTGTAACTTGCGTTCAACTTGTCTGCGTACACGAGATCGAATCAAAGTGAAATTAAGGACGCCAACCCAGGTTCACAGTGCGGTGGCCAACGCCAAGCGTAAAATCGTTGTAAAGGATATCAGAAGTTTGAAGAACTCGACGGCCTTGTCACGATGGCCAGTCTTGATAGCATTCACCACGTAGAGTCGAAGCCACGAGTCTTCTAGCTGCCTGATCGTCTAAATCAGACGCGAATCGCATTTCGTTAGCGTCGAGACACGATGAGACAGGCCATTCCTTTAACACCATACCGCCGTGTACGATCCGTCCAAACGGCTGAAAAACCGCGCCTCCAAGAACTTCCACGAGTCCAGAATCGGCTCGAGCTGGTAGCTGCCAACACACAACCTTGAGCCCACCAGCAGGCTTGAGAAACGCACAGTCGCTCGAGCGCCTACGTCTCGACGAAGACGAGGAGCTGCGAGATGAGCTGCTCGACGTCGAAGGCCTTGGCGCGATCGCGCTTGCGCTCCACCGCGAGCGCCTGGAAGCTGCGCGTGAAGCCGCGGAAGAGAAGGTACTCCATCACGAGCTCGTCCACGTGGGGGAGCATGGCCGTCGTCGCCGCCATCGCTGCACTGTCTCGAGGATACCGGATCTCGCCTCTGGCTCGATTGTTCATTATCAAATGCTACAGTATCGTATCCCATTTCTAGCAAACCCTTTAGGGAGGTGATTTAATAATACGGTGTATGAGGTTACTGCACCAGGGTGGTGGTATTACAACATCCACAGTACAACTAACCAGCTTCTCTGTGACGTGTGCAGCGAGACAGCTAGGCTGTCTGCAATCGCCTGGCCCTCACTGCATCGCCGTGGAGGCCGAACAAAGCAACGGAAACGGCAAAGACGGTCTCCATACTACGACCTGCAATATATATTCAAACGACACAGTCCTCAAGTGCGGAGAAGGCTCCTATTAGTCGACATGCACAGGCCGTGCTTGGGCCATCGTGTCGGATATTGGTACGGAGCAAAAGCACTGCCTCGTCCCGGCTCTCAGGACCTCAAGATCCCTCATTCCGCAGTTTGCTGCCTATCAGTTACACGACAGCTCTAGCCAATCTAGCCAATCGAGATGACGTTTGCCTTCATCCTCATTGCGCCATCGACCGCGCTACCTACGATCGTCGGCCTCGCTACCGCCTCGGTTGCCTCCACAGCCAAGGTGCAGGCGCTCGTCGCTTCCCACGTCACCGCCGCGGTCGTCTTCAGAAGGAGCTCGCTCACGTTGCGATCGCCGTTGCCCCTCTAGCTGCACACGTCGCAGAGATTCTATTGGTAAGTTCGCGACTCCCCAATGCAGCGCTTCGACTAAGTACGCTACCACCTCCGTCATCCAATGTCATGACGGAGTCCTCGGACCGGAGGACAGAACAACCGCGGCGACAGCAGGCCGAGAAGTATGGATGACCGTGTGGTTGCCACCTCGACAACGTGCAGAGCTGCGTGACGTTCCCTGTCTCACGTCCGAGTGGCCTCAACTGGCACGTGGCCCGCGAGCGTGTCGCCGACGCCGGGTCTCAGTGAGGATCGCGCGTTGACTTCTCTGGGCATTCGACGTTTGGCACCGGCGAAGGCATGGCGACGAGGCAGAAACGTGGAGCCCACGTGTGGCAGTGGGCAGCGTGGACGGTAATGGCCACAGCGGCGGTGACAACATTCGAGGTCAGCGATGCCGTCGCGGTTATGGGACTCTGTGCTCGCGAGCCCCGCGTGCGCGTGGACTGCTACCCGGCCGTTGACCATTTCCCCAACGCCACTGAGGAGGCGTGTCTCGCGCAGGGCTGCTGCTGGAAGCCACTCGACAATGATGGGATCCCCTGCGCGTTCGATGCGATCCCAGAGGCCGAGCGATCGCGCTGTGCGAAGGTCTCCAATGCGTCGCGAATCGCCTGTCGGAACCCGCGCTTCGCGTTGGAAGAGGTCAATCGAGATGAGGATACGTGTCGATCCATCGGGTGCTGCTTTGAAGATGGCGAGTGCTTCCAGCCGTTCTTTGAAGGCTATGAGCTGCTGACGGTAGAGGAGACGACCAGAGGATGGCGAGGGGTTCTTGTCTTGCGTCGATTCAAGCGTGGGTCTTTCGGCAACGACATACCGCTACTGGAGTTGCATGTGATTAAGGAGTCGGCGACGCGCGTGCGTGTCCGAATCACGGATCCATCATTTCCTCGCTACGAGGTCCGTGGTGAAGTTGACACTCCGAACGAGACCGAAGAAGACGACGAAGATGGCGCTGCGAAGACCAAGAGCGACTACCGCGTGCATTTCTACGAGCGACCGTTTGGTCTGGCCGTGACGAGACGGCAGTCCGGTGAAGTATTGTTCAACTCCACACCGAGCATCCACTCAGAGACAAGTTTCAGTGGCCTCGTGTTTGAGAACCAGTTCATCGAACTCTCCACACACCTCGAGAGCCATGACGCTGTTGGTTCACCTGTGCTATTTGGACTAGGCGAGCGCTGGGGGCGTGTGCGACTTGCTGCCGATCCTGACGGTGACCACTACCCGATGTTTTCGCGTCGTGCTCACAATATCACCGCGCATTCCCGCGAAGGTGGCGATAATCTTGGCGGTGTTCATCCGTTTTATCTGCAAACGCTAAGCTCTGGACGCTCCCATGGTGTGTTCTTCAAGTCTTCCAACGCGATGGAAGTCGTGACGCAGGACACCGCGCTCACTTTCCGGTCGACAGGCGGAGTGCTGGATTTTGTCGTCTTCTCGGGGCCGACGAGCATGGATGTGGCAAGCGAGTACACAAAAATCGTGGGGCGTCCTGAGATGCCACCTTTCTGGGCTCTTGGGTACCACTTCGGCAAACAGGGCCACCGGTCGCTAGCTGACACAATGCTGGAAGTCGCGGGTCTCCGTGAAGCGGGGGTGCCGATGGATTCGTACTGGCAAGACATGGACTACATGTACAGGCACGAGGCCTTCTCATTGGACGAGCGCAATTTCCCACTGGCCGAAACCCAGGGTTTTGTCGACGACCTCCATTTCAACAACCAATACTACGTCGTGCTGATGACACCAGCTATCCCAACATCACCTGACTCGCTAAATGTCGATCATGCACTGGTAGTGGAGGATGGAGACCAGCTGGAGTGTGATGATAGTGCCAGTGGAGAAGGTACCGCGGACGAGACAACGCAACCCTCAGAGAACGGATACTACCCGCTCAGCCGCGGAGCTCTTCTCAACGTATTCGTCAAAGGCGTGGAGGGCGAGGCTTTTGCAGAGAAGTTTGTGGGTTCTCGATGGTCGGCGTTTGTCGATTTCTCTCATCCCAATGCATCACGTTTCTGGTACGAGATGCTGACGAACTTCCACCGCCAGATGCTTCCCTTCGACGGCGTTTGGGTTGACGACGACGAGCCTTCGTCGTTGTGTGACTCTGCATTCTCTGGTCCAGCCCATATCTGCGGTGAAGGCGACGACGAAAGTGGCTCAGACGAAGGATTGGCTGACAATGCAACAGGCGGCAAGACTCCCCAACGCCATGTCGCTGCCTTGAACGGCGGTTCCTTCGTGCGGTCGGCAGACATTGCGTTCCCTTTTGATCCGTATCGTCAGCCATTCGTGCCAGGTCAGTCCACAGCTTCTCGTGGAGATCATGGAAACCTCAATGCTGCCACCTTACCAATGGCTTCGCTGCATTACACGTCGCTCCACTACAATCTCCACTCGCTTTACGGCCACCACCAGGCCAAGACTACGCATAATGCGTTGACGCGTATATTGAAGCGCCGCAGTCTATTGCTGTCGCGTGCTACGTTTGCTGGCGACGGACAATACTCTGGCCATTTGTCCGGGAACGTTGAGCCGACTTGGGAGAATCTGCAACTCGCAATTGCAGGTGTTATCAAGATGAACCTGTTTGGAATCCCGCTCGCCGGGACAAGTGTTGGTGGCCATGGTGTGGGCACCACGAAGGAATTAAGCATACGCTGGCACCAAGCGGCCTCGTTCTTCCCTCTGATCCGTAATCATGCGAGTCTTGATGCCAAACCTCAGTCGCCCATTGATTTCGACCAAGAGACTGCCAATATTATCCGCGGCACGCTGCTCCGTCGATACAAGCATTTTCCGTATCTATACACGCAAATGTATCGCGCCCACTCTCAAGGTTATCCTGTGGTTCGTGCACTGGCTCTGGAGTTTCCAGAAGATCCACTGGCGTACGACATTGAGACGCAGTACCTCGTTGGCTCGGCGTTGATGATTTCTCCTTGCGTTGAGAAGCATGCAATCTCGACTAGCGTGTATTTTCCAGACGCCACATGGTACGATCTCGAGACTGGCCGGTTATTGATGGCGCACGCGACGGCTGACGAGGACTATAAAGCCCGCTTGACGCAGCTGCTGACGCCGCTTGCGACCTTGCACGTTCATGTCCGTGGAGGCTTCATTGTGCCCACCCAGCGAGCTGGTTCGACAATAGCAATGACCAAGCGTGGCGTCTATCGATTTGTGGTGGCGTTGAATCCTGGTGTGAAAGAGTTTGCCGCGGAAGGCGAGCTGTTTCTCGATGACGGTGACTCTCTGGATTCAGTGGAAGAAGGGCGGTACTCGCTACTGGCCATCGAAGCGCGCCTCATGGATGGGAATACGCTTGATCTGCAATCTAAACGAGTCTTCCACGGATATGATGGCCCTGAGATGCATGTCGACGTCGAAGAAATCGTTGTATTTGGCCTCCGGGGTAAGTTCTTTGCGAATTCGACACTGCGACTTCACGGAACCAGCCAGCACCACAAGATCCGAGCCGATTACTTCGAGCAGGCAGATATGCTTGTGCTCTCGCACATCAACTTCGCCGTTGGCGACGAGCTTGATCTTCGAGTGGAGGCAAAAAATACGCCCCCTGGAGGAAATGAAGAAGAACCAGACGCCGGAGTTGACAGCCGTAAAGGTGATGATGAAGAAGACAAGGATCATGACGACCGTGGAGGTCAAGATGAGGGCCAAGGCGCTGCCGACGAGCACGGCGGAAAAGAACAAGACAAAGGAGGAGGAAAGACTGACCAGCCTGCTCCGATTACTGGCGAGCAACACCACGGCCACAAAGCTATCTCAGCCGTCGCGATTATTGGAATAGTCCTCGGTGTTATCTTCTTCGCCGGTATCATCTTCGTTATGGTTCGCCATCGTCGCAGAGGCTACTCACCAATCACCTGAAGTTCACCGGACAATCGAGAGTGGAGCAACGGTTCTGAGGAAGGTTTTTGCTTGTGAACTTCGTTGAACGGTGGATTTTGTTATGGTTACTTCACCGTCGAGCCTGCATATTCAGGTTTTTGTCTGACTACATCTTGGGTTTTGGTGGAGTGACTGCTTCGTGGTTTTCTGCTTCCTACTTCTTGTTGCATGTCTTCGAACGGTTTGGATCGTCTTTTGGTTTATCTAATTGATTTCTGCTCCTTTCTATAAGATATCTACGGCCATGCGCAGCTCACGCAATGCGCTTCTTCGCTCGTTCCCAATTCTTCTCAGTTTGTCGTGTAGGTCTTCAGCGTTGAGGCTGTTCAGCACATTTTCTTGAACCCCTTCTAGCTCTTCCAGAACCGACAGAAGTTCGGTCACTTGATCTTGCACTGATACTACGGTTTTCTCTTGTCCGCTTGATGAAGACGTACTCTTGCCGTCGAGATTGGTATGCGCGATGGGCGTCCACTTGGTCAAGGCAGTCACTGCACTGCAGGTGATCCACATTTGCCGGTGAATCACAAACTGTTCGATCTCCACGCACGACAATCGAGGGGTTGTGTCTGTGTGAGTCATCTGTTCGATAAGATCCGCGACATCCGGATACGCGCGCCGCAAATGCTCCGGAACCACCCCCTTTCGGAGCGATGTAAGCACCGCATAGCGCTCCATCTGCGTCGAGAAGGTCGAGAACATTTCGCAGAGCAAGATGCCCAAGCTAAAGACGTCGGTGGATGCGTCACACGGCTGCCCCGTTGTTTGCTCTGGGCTACTATACAATGGCGTACCAACACCCACAGAGGCTGAAAGCGTCGGCTCGCTCGTCTCAAGTTCAGCTTCACCATCGTCGTAAAAGTATTGGGACGGGGGGATGTGGAGACTGGTTTGAAGGGTGTTTTTCGCGAGTCCAAAGTCGCCGATCTTGACGCAGGATTCTTTGGTGAGGAAAATATTCGCTGGCTTGATGTCGCGATGAATGAGTCCCTGACTGTGGATGTATTTCAGCCCCGCGACGATCTGTCGAAAGATCCTAAATGTTTGGACCGGGTCAAGAGCCGACCCGGTCCAAACATTTACCGCTGGTCGATCCAGTGTTGCAGCGTATCGCCATCGTAGAGCGCCATCTGGATGTACACGTCGATCTGTGTGCACAACGATCCGGCAGTCGTGCCCACATCCATGGACTGGCGGCGCCGTGGTACATGAGTTTTCGTCTCGGAGAGCTCCGAGCCGGATGAGTCCACGGTGCTGTCACCTGAGTCTGCCGCCTCCATGTCAAACCCGAGGTCGCTGAATCCTGGAAGTTCACTGAGATCATCGTCGAAAGACATTCTTCCAGCCTTGAAGAACGCCGACGGGTCGTCGTCAGCATCATCATAGTGTGGATCGACATCTTCCTCATCGAAAGACGAGGTCGTCCGTGCCGGCACAAACCGTGTCGAGGCGTGGACAAACGAGGCGAAGTCGCTGCTGGAGGAGACACGCCGCGCAGGGGAACATCTCCGCCTGTTGAGGTCCTTATCGCCAGCACGATGAGCGACAACCTCGCTGCGTTTGCCCACGTTGTCGATAGGCACGAGCGAGCCAGTGACCCACGTGTTGTAGTACCGGCAAACGTTTTCGTGGTCGAGTCGCGCGAGCACGAGCGCCTCGTTGAGCATGACGTCTCGCACCTCGGAAGGATTGAAGTAGGCCTGCGGCTTGAACCAGAACTGCTCGCGCTTGACGGCGTACCAGCGGCCGCCGACAGTCGACTTGCACTTGTAGATACGGCCAAATCCGCCTTCGCCGACCAGCTCACGAACGGCAAAGTCGGTCTCAAATGGGTTGGCGCGGCCAAAGAGGCAGTTCGCAGTGCGGTCTACGAGAGTCGAGGATTCCTTGGTTCCACCAGCCAGAGTGGATGTGCTGACGGCTTTGCTGGAGTGAGGGCGTGGTGCTGGCTGCGGCGTGGGACTCGAAGTGCTGCGGCTGAGAGGAAGCACCGAGACCGCTTGCAGCTCATCGAGCTTCGAGAGACGGATATGTGCAGCCATAGGCGAGCTGGGCGCAGTTGCTAGCAGGTGGGAGAATGGACAAGAGACGCATCTCAAGATCGCATCATTTCCGGCTCTCACGGCTAGGCGAGAGAAATAGATGCCAAGCATGCTCAGGCACCCAGAATAGAGTGCAGCCATCTCGATTGTACCCAATCGACTGCCGTCGGACAGAGCCCACGCTCAGTCTACTCTCGCCATCCCACCAGAGATCATGGCGAGAGAAAGCGTAGGAACTACGCGACAGACGACTGGACGCTCTGCCGGTGCCTCGTTCTGTGGCAGCAAGGCTTCGACACAGAAGACACGCGCGTCGGAACAGCTCGAGGAAGATGCCCAGGCCATGGAGGAGCGCCTCGTCCAACTGCGACTCAAAATGCAAGAGGACAAGCAGCGGCTGGAGAAAGAGTTGCCTGCCAAGTTCGGTGGGTCGCGATGGCGCAGCGCCCAAGAGAATATTGGGAGCGTGAGTCGGTACGCTCGAGACGTCGAGGAACGACTGGCCAAGCCTCAGCAGAAGAAGAGTAAAGACCCAGCTGCTGGAGCCACGCGGACAAAGGTGAACAACAAAAAGAGCAAGAACGAAAAAGCCGAGAGCCATTCGCCGTCGATTGTACCGTCGCTCGCAACTCTCAGGAAATGGACAACGCAGCACGTGCTTGAGTGGCTCACGTCGCTGGGAATGGACGAATTCCATTTGGCCTTCGAGTTCCACCAGGTCACGGGAATTATTCTGCTCGCAATGGAGCCGGACGAGTTCACGAGAATTGGCGTCTCGAGATTATCGGCGAGGAACACGTTGTGGAACGAGTTGGAGCGAGTGAAAGACGCGGCGAAGAGCGCTCAACGTCGTGGGCCCCTGGAGGCGAGCGAGATTATCGATCCTAAGATCAGAGATGTTGCGCCTGTGCCTGAGGTGCCCTCGCCTGAAAAGGGCGGCGTCCACTGGTCCCACGTGAAACCTCTTCGAGATCCTAGCGCGCCGACTTCCCAGGCGGAGCTGCCGGTGAATCTGGCAGACGGAGAGTTCGACGAGGACGCGAGCCACGCGTCGTTCATGAAAGCTCTGCTGGACTGGCGAGCTGGAGACGACAAAGAAGACACACAAGACGAAGGCCTGTGGTTCAACCCATCGGGGACGTCCAACAACGACGCGAATAGCCCCGTCAGAGGAGGCGGTGGGTTTTTGGATGGAGAGTACGACGAAGCCAAGGAACAAGAGGCCTTTCGTCGCGCCGTCATGGCGTGGCGGAAGGCTGGGGCAGAGACCGACTCGCGTCCGTCTACAGCCGAGATCGAACGGATAGAGCAAGGCTGCGCGACAGACCAGCGCAAGAGCTGCTGGCAGTGCTACAGCGTCGTGCGTGCCGACTTGCTCGTACGAGACGCCGACTCCAAGCGGGATTTCTGCAGCACAGGCTGCCAGGTCGCGTTCATTCAAGAGCACGCACGTCTCTACTCGAAGCGGCAGGATCTTTAAAGACAGTGCTTTCTTAGTGAGTATGATGGCGGGAGTGGTGTGTGCTGCCACTCGGCTCGTCGCACGACGACGCCTCTTTCGGCTTTTTGCCTGCACTCGTGCACACAACGACCGAGGAGATGCGCTTAACCATGGCGCGATCCATGACCTCGAAGTCGTTCTCTTCTGACTCTACAACACGGATCCATGACCAACTACCACTACTACGCCGTGACAACACTAGACGCACCTTCGTCGTCGGGGTTAGTCGCCGACGGCTTCGTGAGACCTGGAATAAAGTAGTTTTCTCGCTTCTTCGCGGCGATGCGGACGTTGAAGGGCGACGTGAAGCTCTCGAGTGAGACCATTGGCTCTGCATCCTTCTCTGGCTCTCTGGCCGGCGAAGGCTCCGTGCCTGGTGTTCGGTGGTGGAGGGAGGAAGTCGCTTCGCTCTCGTCAACATCGTGCTCGACAGCCTCATCCTCCGGGATCGAAGCCGGAGCATTGCTCCCGCTGTCCGGGTTGCTCTCCTCGGCGACTGGCGGCGGGCTGTTGGCGCGAAGCATGCGCATCATTTCTTCACACGACTCCACCAGACACTCTTCTAGCGCCGCCATATTGTCCACATTGACAGTCGCACTCGAGACGTTCTGCAGCACTTGCTGGAGCCCGATCTGAGCCAATATCGAGTTCCCATCAGTTTCCTCCTCACAGATTGCCCTCCTACGAGCAGCCTCACCTTTATAGGTCGGACGGTGTTCTCCACGAACATGTACTGGTCCACGACCGTCGCGAGCTGTCGCTCTACGTTCGAGATCTCGAGCTGCTTGGTCTCGATCTTCTGCGAGGTTCCTCGCTTTGAGAGCGGCACGTCCTCACGCGCGAGACTGCGAGCTTTGCTCTACATCACGGAGAGCTGTGCGTTAGACGGCGCAAGCAAAAACGGTTCTAGGAAAGCGGGCAGTACGATCTGTTCGCGTAGCTGGGCGATACGCTCGACGGCCTCGTCATGCTTGGCGTCGAGTTCCTTCCGCAGCTCTTCGTGGGACAGGCAGATGCGGATGATCTCCTCTGGGTCGATCGCCTCGACGCGCGGATCCACGCCGATGCGCTGGAAGGCCTCCCGGTACCTCTTCTCCTCGGCGTCCTCGAGCGCCTTCTCCTCCAAAGCCAAGTGGCTGCTGCTTCGTCTCATTTTGAGAATGCTCGTCGGCGATCGCTTCGGTTGGCTAGCTGCAGGCGCCGACGCCGTTCCCTGCTGCATTTCGTGAGCGTGAGGCTCGCCAGCTTGAAATCCCGTGCCTGCCGCCGAGGCTTTGGCCATGGCCGCTTGGAGTTGATTGTTGTAGTACGCCTCGAACTTGGCCTTCTCACGCGCCCACTTGTGGCGAACTGCCAGCTCGCGCCGAAACTTGCGCACGCTCGCAGCCATGTCGGCTCGCTGCTGCACGAGCCGCGTCTGCGCCTGGCTCACGGCTTCAGCAGCCGCAATGTCCTTCTTCTGCAGCTCGTGCGTCTCGTGTGTGAGGTCGGCGTAGACCTGCTTGAGCTGGTTAGTGGTCTGCGCCACCTCCACTCGCTCGTTCTAGACAGGCGATGGATAGTCAGAGCTGGCATAGCACCAGCAAGACAAACTGATCACGCACCAGCAGCCGCTTCTTGATGTGGTCCAGCACGAGCGTTCTCCGATGAACAAGGTGGGCTTCTTTGGCTCGCCGGTCGAGCTTGGCCTCGAGCTCGTGGATGTTCGTGTGCTTCGAATACACCGGGCGTCGCGAGATGGATGCGATGGGCTGGAGCCTCGTTTCCTCGTCACCGTCTTCGTCCTGGTTGTCCTTCTTTCCGGCGGCATCGCCCCCTACATGCTCTCTCAGGTCGTAGTGGATGCCGAGCGCGCCCGAGTCCTTGAGCAGATCCTGCAGCACGAGCTTGGCGCGCGCCACCTCATCGCGCTTGCGCGCCACGGCGAAGCGCAGACGGTCGCTCTCGCCGCGCTTCTGCTCCACGACGCGGCGCACTTTGCTCTCGAGATCGCGGATCAACTCGTCACTCGACGCGCTCGCCTTGTCCTTGGTGAGCGACGCGCTGCCGTCGACGGCCGCCGACTGTGGGCGGGAGCGACCGCCTGCAGCAGCGGCCAATGGTGCGCCGCTGGCTGCAGGCGCCGCGCGCGCGTGGCCGGAGCTTGGCCGCATCGTGCGGAGTGACAAGTGTAGCCATGTTGCATCAGTTACACCTTGCCAATAAATTAATTGCAATAATTGTGGGAAGGAGTGTGACACGGACTGCATCACACTTCCAGTTCGAAACCGCCGCGTTGAAGTTGGCAGGCGAAAGTGCGCACCTAAGACGAACTTCTTCCCACCGCACACTGGCTCAGCAAAAAGCGTAACCATGAACAGTCGCACTAAGTACGACCACTGAAGTCGAGAAGCTACGCACGCCGTCACGTGGAGATCTCTCCCCCCACAGCATCAGCGGGGCTCGGTCTTCCCTCCCTGTCGCTTCTCCTGCACCGCGCCGACTCCGCTCCACCACGCACTGTTAGTCTCTCGCAGCGGCTCGCTTCCCGTGACTAGCGATGGACGACAGCGACGACCAGAGCCGCACGAAGGTCGCGTCGCCTCGGCTCGCGGCCGCGACGCTCGCGCTGAGCGGCGCCATCGGCCCGGCCGCGCAGCCGCCGTCGCCCTCGTCCTTCCAGGCGAACCTGCGCTCGCAGAGCTCGGTGCAGCTCTATGGCTTCATCGAGAACTGCCTCACGCAGTCGCCGTCCACGGGCAGCCTCGGCCTGCCGCAGGAGTCGCCCGACGACAGCGAGCTGCGCGTCCACGGGTACGAGACGCTGCTGAACACGTGCACGGCCGTGCTCTCATGTATCCAGGTGCTGCGGCGCATCATCCGCGAGTACGCCTACGGGCGCATGGGCCGCGAGCTGCAGCACCTCTCGCTCACGGTCGCGAGCTTTGAGCGCGTGCTCTACACGTTTATCAAGGAGGAGATCGTCATGGCGTCCAAGACGTACGCGGAGAAGCCGCCGATCGACTTTCGCTCCAAGACGGCTCTCAAAGACATCATCCCGCTCATCCCGCGCAACGAACGGTACACGATCCTCTGCGGCGGCGTGGCCTCGCTGCTGCGCAACGCGACCGTGTCGCTCAACGAGATGCGCCAAGTGCTCGAAGAGCTCCAGTCGAGCTACGACCCCAAGTGGGAGAAGCGCTGGTCGCTCAGCTCCTTCGCCGTGCTCTCCATCACGTTCTTTGTCTACAAGCGGTTCTCCAAGCGCACGTCCTTTCTCGACTTCCTGCAGAAAGTGTTCCCGTCCAAGCAGGTCATCAAGTGGGGCGTCGTCGCGCTCGTGGCCATCGACTATTACAACCGATTCCTCTATCGGTTCTCCAACCTGCGACGGATCAAAGTCCACCACTCGCGCGTGCTGATGGCGCTTCGCCTTTTCCTGTTGTGCCAGCACGTGTTGCAGCGAGCGCGTCCGCTGACCAATGGCTCGGACCACCGTCTGCTGATCGACTCGCCCATGGAGAGTGACATTGACGACGACTTCAAGAACGCGACGTCACTACTCGTGGAGCGCGTGCCGTTGCCCTCTGAATACCACGACCGATCGTCCGAGCCCATCGGTCTCACGGCCTTCAAGATCGGCACGAACGTGCTCATCGCGTCGAGCGACTTCGCGCATTCTGTGATCGGCCGCAAGAACAAAAAACTGCTGAAGCTGTTTGGACCGACGCTTCTGATGATGGCGATCCCGTTTTACGCTCTGCGAAGCCGCCAGGCAATGCGCTACACGACGCGGATCCTGATCGATAGTCCAAGCGTGGACGTCATTCGCATGGGCTGGCGGCTCTTTGGCGAGTCGCGACTCATCAAGTTTGTCACCAAGTTTCAGTGCCCGAAGATCTCTGTCCTGGAGGAACATTTCGTGCGACTCGATGGCTCGGGCTCAACGGCCAAGCGACTCCATACCTCGGACGTTGGCGTGATTCTTTTCAGCGCGCGTCCACTGGACTCCGTCAAGGCTGGTTCATGGAACGGCGCGAGCACTCAACTCACTCCCCAGATGATCGCATGCGGGTTGCCGACCTCGCGTCCTGTTCTCTTCTACGTCCATGGTGGTGCCTACTTTGGTCGCTTCATTGCCAAGGACTACTTTGTTCTCACCAACTGGGCGCAGCGACTCGGCGCCGTGATCGTCTACGTTGGTAAGAGTGACGTATTCCACGGAGTTCATTCACTGGGATGGTCTAAGCCTTCTCTTTCTTGGCAGATTACTCACTCGCGCCGGAGACCCAGTACCCTGTGAATCTCCACCAGATTGCCGGCGTGTACAAGTGGGTGTTGAGCGGCGGGCTGGGCTTCATCCCCACGAAGATCTCGCTCTTCGGCGAGAGCGCAGGTACGGAGTTGGGCTGTTCACTCCTTCCTTCGTGTTCGGTAATAACGATTTCCATGCAATCCATAGGTGCCAACATGGCCGCGGCGTTGTGTATCTATTGCATCAAGAACAACCTCAAGCTTCCGGACGGCAACGTGTTTATGTTCCCGGCTCTCAACATGCACCTGTCGCCGTCGCCGTCCCGGTTCCTGCACCAAAGCGACCCCGTGCTGCCGCGCGGCATCCTCGAGCTGGCATTGAACTCGTACTACCCTCACCACGGCAACTCGAACCAGTACAAGTACAACATCCACGACCCGATGGTCTCTCCCGGCTTGGCTGAGGACGGCCTGCTCGAGCGGTTCCCACCCACGGCGCTCGTGGTCGGCGACCTCGACCCGCTGTTGGACGACAGCGTCGACTTCTATACGCGGCTCTCGTACCTGAAAGTGCCCGCAAGCCTGAAGATCTTCCCAGGACTCTCCCACGGCTTCCTGATCTACGGCGATCTCGTGCCCGAGGCCCAGCATGCGATCGACGAGACCTGCGACCGCGTCCAGAACTGGCTGCGGCTGCGCTGAGAAGGGAAGAGCTCGTCTCCTGCGTGAGATGCACGTGATCTTAGACATAAACTCCATTCGGCTACATTCCTGAATTCCGTGGCACGTATCCTAAATTTCATGAATCGAAATTCAATTCATCAGTGAATATTCAATTATTGAATATTCACTGATGTTATTTCAGTACATTGTATGATGAGCTGCTCAATGGACCCACTGGAGAAATGCTGCGGCGCCATCGCAAGCGCCAGCGCACGGAGGACGCGCCTGCCGCCACTGCGGAAGAGAAGAGAGAGCCCGAAGAGAACGGCGATCTCGATGACGCGGCACTCGCGTATGACGACACGCTGGCGGCCGTGGAGCTGCTCATGCAGCGCAACCAGAACGGGTTCATCGCGCTCGGCCTGCCGCCCATCGTGCTTCGCCATCAGCTGTGCGTCGCGCGTTCCCTTCCGCTACGTGAATCTGCTCTTATCTCATACATGCCTGCAGATACATGGTACTCTCCAATCGCACGTTCGTCGACCAGAACGTGAGGTCTCCGGCTGAGTCTGTAAGAAGCTGGCGTGGGGCTCACATGTGAACTGTTGCCTTATTAGGTGAGCCGCCTTCGACAGAGCGGTGGCCTCGTCAGCTTCCGCGTGCCAACTGGCGCGGACGAAGTCGCGCTCGTTCGCCCGGCTGACTACACCGCCCTGCTCGAAGTGCGGGAGGCTGAGCTGGGAATCGTCTTCGATGGATCGCCCACGGAGGTCGACAGACAGAAGGTCGCGGCGCTCGCAGCTTTCCGCCAGGCGTTCTCAGACATCTCCAAGCTCACCATACTCACGATGGGATTGCTTGTGGAGATTATGCGTGGACGTGGGGAGGCGACAACGAGTGACTTGACTTTGAGAGCCTGGGTTGGGCATTTACAGCGACTCGGATTTCTGTTGACGACCACGCGGCTGGACGAACAAGCATACCAACTCTCGATTCCGGGCATTGGGAAACTCGTAACTGCCGTAAAAAAGACGCGCGCGAGCCTCACGCAAACGCTGCAGCGGACAAAGTACAAAGAGGCGTTCGAGCACCACCTAAAAAAACTTAAGCGCAAGCACACGCTGCTCGAGCTCGAGTACCACCTCGCGGACATGGAAGGCTGCGGCATCATTCGACGCAATCGCGTGCCTGCCGGAACACTCGTCTCACTTGTTCGATAAGTCTATGTATTGACTGTCAAAATTCTAGGCATGAAAGTGCCAATAGAAGCGACGAAATCGCTACCACAACTGCCGCGGGTGACAGCCCTAGTTTTACACCATCACTGGAGTCTGTACGAGAAGAATTAGAGCCATTTGAACCGTTGGTTTGATCACCACTTGAGTTGACGGCTAGACCAACGCTGTCGGTAGTGTTGGGACGGGTCTGAGAGATCCCTACATCATTCGTCGCAAACACACTGTGATAACCAGTGCGAAGTCAGCTCTGCGTGCAATGTCAGCAAGATCAACGCACAGTACCTAGAAAGAGAAGGGAAGACGCCGTGATTGATGAGGCTGCGCATAGACCACCCATTTGGATAGTTTTCGTCATTGTCGACGCACCAGCTCCAGAATGCCCAGCCGCCGTTGACGTTCTCCATCAGCACTCGCATCTGTCGACGGCCAAATTCGGTCAGTGCCACTGCGGCGTTGATCTTGTTAGCCGTTGCGAAGGTAAATTCGCCAATATACAACTTCTTGTCGCTCCTGCGCTTCCACTCTTCGACATCGTTGCGGAACTGGTCGATTGCCGAGCCCATAAGCTCGTCGACACTCGCGTTTTCTATCCCCACACAAAATACCGGTGCCACTCCACCCAGACGTTAGCTGCATTGGGGAGCAGATCAGTCATAAAATTCGGCGATTGTTCCCCACTGCAACGGCGCGATAGTGAGAATGCAGTCGTTTTGGGCGTCCTGGCGGATCGCCTTGTACGCGTCCTCGTAGTACTTGTACAGCAGGCTTCGGTCTGTGTCGCCACTCGGTTCATTTAGCAAGCCTATGCCGAGGAAGGCACCATCATTCTTGTACCTCTCAGCGAGGAAAGCGACTGCTGCAAGAGTCGAGGCTATGTTCTCAGGGTAGTGAGACCATAGAGACTTGCCTGGCTGCTCAGGTGCCGAGTGGTCGGCTCCGTTCTGAGAGCCCTTTGCGCCGTGCATACTGATCAGCACGGCAACGTTGTGCTTCTTAGCCCAAACTCGGATTAGACGATCCAGAAACATGAGACCGCCGGACGCAAAGTTAGTCCACTGCTTGGCATTGCTAGGATCGTTATCGTCAAACCCAAGGATCCAGTAGCCAACAGGAACACGGACAGTATTCAGTCCCGCCGCCGCGATATTGGCGATGTGGTCCTCAGTGATGAAGCTATCACGGTGGCGACGGAAACGACTCTCCGCAAGGTCGCGAGGAATCGTGTGGGTGAACACCTGCTGCTCACCGCTGTCAACGATTTTGGAGTCGAGATCTCGAAAAACATCAGAGCTTCTCGCCATCCAACCTTCGGTGACGAGCCACCCGCCAAGATTCGCGCCGCGACTTTGAACCCGACCGTTGCGGATCGCGAACTGAATATGAGTAGACAAAGCTGGGGCGGTCTCGTAGTCTTCATACTCGTCATATATGCCGGAGCTGCTCTCGCTGCCACTCGAGGAGTAACTGCTACAGTTAACGTCGCTCTCGTAATCAGTTGGCGTGGTGTGGTGGTCTCGCGGTTCGATGATCTGGTTGCTGTGCTCAGCGCGTGGTTTGAACGAGTTCGAGTCTTCCATAGACGACGCAAAGGCTGCGGTTTCTTTAAACCTCGGAGTACTATCTCGAAAGCTGAATCTTTCAATGCTTTTGGTACACACCGGAGGAAGGCTCATAATCCCCAAGGCGAAAACTACGATTAAGATGTTCATGACAACTATCCAAAAACGTCTGGAACTGATGGTGGAAGTGAGCATCAATGTGCGTGAGAAATCAAACCAAGCCAGCAAGTACGAATCGCGGCTCCGTCTTACCGTTCCTGGGACCCACGAAAGCAGCTAATCTCCCATAGTAGACCCGCGTTCGAGGTTGCCAACAATGTCAGGCAGAATAAATAGACGCATCAGGTCCACCCTTCGCATACCTGACAGTGCGATCGTTCAGAGACGTCGAAGATACGACGTTTACGTGTCCGGAGAATTAATCGCGCTGCGCGAAGATCGTGGTCTAGAGGCACTGAGTCGCATAACAGAAATTCCCGATACTAACCATTGCCGAGCCAAAAATACTCGATGGGATGAAGCAGTGAAAATAGGTAATCAAAGCAAATCTTCGCTCGTTTCTTCATTCAGCAATAACATGGAGTACACTGAGGATAGACCGGCAGGAATCCAAGCAAAGGTCCCAAACTGCTGCCTACTCGTCCGACATGGGCAGCCTTCCCACCAAAAACGTCCGTGGACCTGTCACTCAATCTCAAGCACCGTGCGTACTTCATGGGGCGAGTGCAACAAAATTGCCTGGCTGCCACCAAGCGGTCCACTCACTTTGTGGCTGGTGGTGTAGCCGTTCTTAGGATCATGAACAAAGTCGTAAATCACAGTGTATGCGTCAGCAAGTTGAGTAGCCGTGAGGGATCGAGCCTGGTCGCGAAGGTCTGGCTGCGAAATGTGGTCAAACTGTGGGAAAATGAGTGACATCAGAGCAGTTGAGAAATCTTCCATGACGTTTGATATAGTTTCGCCGTCAAGCCCCGGCTGCTGGGCGGGCAAAGCACCGGTTGATGCGCCAGATCCACGAATAATTTGGACTTTGGCCAGGATGCTGGACAGGTTGCAACGATCAAGCAGTCGTTTAGCCTGGAGCTCACTCGTTGCCGCAAGGTGTTTTTGGATCTCCTCGCCAATGTGAATGTACCATTTACTGGCTTCTTGAAAACGAACCAGCGGTGCACGTACGCAGCTGAGGTTGTTGATACGGAAAATCAAGGCATCAACCGGGTCTAATGAATGGACTGTCCGCTCGCACATTTGCTCCACAGCTGGTAGGATTCCATCGAAGAGAGGGGCCAAGTCCGCCTCTTTCTCGTCATCCGGTAGCAATGAACTCTGGAATACTTCGAGGAGCGTGATTAAACGGTGAGAGACGTCCATCGTGGCATGGGTAGCTGCAAGGTTGGCCGAATAGTCCTGAGCAGACGTTGCAACACTATGCACGAGAATCTGGAACTGCTGCTGAAACGCTCGGTTGGATGCCTCTCTACATGCAGCAAGAGCCACAGCGACGCCACTGTTTGCGACAAGTGCGTTAAATTTGTGGTCGTAGAACCCGAGTAAATGAACGAGCCGATATGCAATCACGATGCCGTGCTGGGCGGATAGTGTCTGCTCGATACGGACTTGGAGTGGTCGAGCTACACCATCAAACGTACGACCCACCATTGAAGTGCACACGGACTGGCTAGCGGCTTGACTCAGCGCGCTATCGTCCGTGCGCACCTGATCTTCGTTCGCTGCTAATGTCGCTGAGGGTTCGTGCGGGGATGGCGAGTACTCAAGGTCTCCATCGAAGAGCACTCGAAAGAATTCGTGTTCTCCTGCGATGGCTTGATGCACCCAAGCAAGCATGTCACCACAGTATCTGACGGGATCATGGGCGTACATCTCAATGGGACGGGGAATTCCGTTCGGCCCACCTCGTGTCAGTGCAATAATAAAGCGGCGTACGATCAGCGACCGCCTCGAAGATGTCAGGCTCTCCTTGCAGTAGCTACACCGGGCAAAGAGACGCGTGAGATGGTTTCAAACAGTTCGAAAGTCTGTACCAATGCGCAGACGTACTTGTAGAATTCAGGTCGGTCGCGAAGTATCGTGATGGCGCGCTGGAGCTGGTTGCTTGGTTCTCCGTCAACCTCGGCACATTTCTTGGTCGTCCATTGATACAGTCGCTCAAAGCCTACCTCCTGATACTTCCCCACCGTGTCCAACAGCTCAAGCCTAACAAACAAGACGCCTAATCAGTTCCATGAGTACAGTAATCCGCATCCTGTTGTGCCCACTCACGCGCAAGCTATCTCTCCCTCTGCAACGAGGGTGCGACAGTCGGTCTTGACTTGCTGGACACGTTCCATGACAGGGAAGAACGTTCCCATATCCTCGTCAGCCAACTCTTTCACGTACAGGGCCTGGATCTCGTCGTCGTTGAGCTGGTACTTGGCAAGGAACTGCTTGACGTCGTCCAGCTCTTCCTGCACACGAGCCCTTCGCCACTTCCAGTCAGCGCCGCCACCCTCTTAAATCCGCCACAACCACTTACTTCTTGGCCGCGAGCGCAGCGGCCTCGACCTGGACCTGCTGCGTCTCGCGCTTGGTCGACTCGAGGAACTTCTGGACAGCCGAGCATTTCGTGTCGAGCGTGTCCACGTTGCCTTTCAAGACCGCGATCTTCTCGAGCGTCTGCGCGAGCCCCTGCAGCGCCGACTCTGCTAGCGCGAGCTGCTTCTGCTCGAGCGACGCGCGCAGGTTCTTCCGCAGATCCCCGAGCGAGTTGGCGTGAGCGACATCCAGCGAGACGAGCGACT
>JAADVR010000316.1:0-36590 GCA_023335855.1 Pythium scleroteichum | reverse complement strand
TTCTGCCCCCCCCCCCATTACGAAGCGACCGCCGAACGCTTTTGTCGCCCTCGCCGCCTCGCTCCGGAAGCCGTGGTTCGCGCCGCCGCCGGCGCCGCTTCGACCAGCGCAGAACAGAATTCGGGCTGTAGGAACGGCGCGGATAGACCACGCTGACCGCGCGCGATCGTGGGGCCATTTCCAAGTTGAACCGCTGGTACCACAAACCGTACAGACCTGCCAGACTTTGTCGGCGTGACAGACCGGCCGGCGGGAAACGGGACGCCATCTGATATATCCCTCTATAAGACGATAGCCCGCCTATCACAAAAGTGGACCTATGTATGGGTACAAACTTGTAACACACTCCCTGAGTTCTGGAGTGGCGACACATCCACCGTCGCCGAACGGATCCGCGCGCCGCCACTTCCGACGCCACGCACCTGCGCCTCTCCGGCGTGTCGCACTTCACGGGAACGTGCCGTGCGCGTGGATGCAGTCGAAGAGCCGCTGTAACGAGTGCGTGCGCTCGTACGAGGCCAGTGCGAGCCGGAAGCCGTGGCCGTACACGGTCGACGCGTCGTGCTCGATCTGATGCATGTAAAATTCGCGCAACTTCGTGTTGAACGCCGAGTTGGTCGCGATCTGGCACCCGCTCTCGGCCGCAACCACGTGCTTGTACTTGAGCCACAGGTAGCTGATGAGCTGGCAGATGCCTTCCTCGATCGTGGGCTCGATGTGGCGAGGGAATCCATTCTGAAGCTTGATGAACGCATGCGTCGCTTCGTGCGCCAGCACCTGTGCCGTGAGATCGTATGGAAGGCCGTGGAGGATCAGGATGGCGCTGACAGAGCGATTCTGCCATGGCGGCAAAGTTAGATCACGTGCTGCGCCATTTCATCGACAAGACCCCGGTCATGCCTACCGTCTCTAACCGGGCGAGCTGGGGTACGCGATTACGGCCGTTGTGCACGAGATGTTGGATTTCTGTGACTTCTGACAGGCAAAGACCCCGGGTGACGAACCCTCCTGACGAAGGGCTCATGGTCACCCCGTGCGAGTTGCCGTGGGAGGAATGTCTGTGGTCGTTCAGAGTCGAGTACTCCACCAGATACACGGGAATCTAGATCAAACAAGTATCGTGAGGTGTTGGTCCGGACACTACTTGTTGTAAACCCGGAGGTAGCTCTCATACGTAGGGAAGAGAAATCCCGATGGACTCCATGAACTGCCAAACGTCTTTCACGAGAGATTGGGCCTGGGGGACGCATGGGCATGTCAAATCTAGTACCTTCGGGGTGGTGATCAGCAGCACGGCCGCACCTCTTTCGTGTCCAAAACAACAGTCATCGCACAATCGTGACACGTCTTCCTTCCGTCGCTCAATACTTCGAAGTATTTTCGCGGGTTTAACGGCTGTCCACGCGAGTCACCACACACAAAAAAGGTTTCAACATGAACAAGCCATTGCAAAGGCGTCACGGACAGCGAGACAACGAGCCAGCGTACCTCTATCCGCTGACAGCTACAGCATCGAAACCGGTCGTCGTGGGTGGGGCAATATTTCATATCCCAGAACGGGACGAGCTTGTACACAACGTTCCCCGCCGCGTTCATCGGGATGTGCTGCTCACAGACCTCACATCTAGCGCACCACTGTCGTCAGACAATCTGGTTCGACCCGAGGAGAAGATCGCCGACTCACACAGGGAGGAAGAGGGTCTTGTAGCACTCAAGGTGGTACGGATCGCCATCCTTGAGCTGGAACTGCGGCGTCGTGAAAGGCTCGTGGCAGGCTGTGCACTGAAAGCACTCACGGTGGTACGTGCGGCCGTTCGCCATCACCCGGGGGCCGTGGCTGCGGGATCAGGTAAGGAAGCATGAGCTGCGCGACATGACAACCTCCTACGCGCCGAGGTGGTATCTCACCAGATCGCGCCGCCGCAGCGCGCGCACGTGAAGCTCCTCGCGACATCGCACATAGCGCACTTGGCCGCCGCGTCCTCGTTCTCGTACGTGCAGGTCGTGCAGATCCACGACGCCATGTTGCTCTCCTCTCTTCCAAATCACGCCCACAATCGGACAAAGGAATAGCCAACTGAGATAAGAACGCTACGTGGCCAACACCAGATATTTATTATGACAGGCAATATCATGAGGTTTGCTCTACGTATGCTTTCTTGGAGGCTTTCCTTCGTGCATGTTTCCCGCGCGAACCACAGAGAGCAACATGGAGGCAGTGCCGGACGACGACGCGGCGGCGCTCGTTGGCGCCACCCGAGCGCTCCTGGCAGACGAGACGGAGAATGGAGCGGCGATCGAGGGTGGCGCCGTCGCTCTAGTGCTGCAGCATCTCTCTGCGCGGCCCATGGCCTCATGCATTGGCGTCGCGACGACGCTGGCGAAGGAGGTTGAAGCCGACGCCGCGTCGAGAGAGAAGAAAGTGCTGGTTGGCGTGCTGCAGCTGGTGAGGCAACGTCTCGACGGTGAGGGAACCGACGAGGCAGCGCTGAAGCGCATGGTCGTCGCCCACGGCAAGCACCTAGCGGCCGAGCTCACGACCGGAGCGACGCCGGATGACTTGAAGACGCCGCTGCTGTGGGCTGACGCGATCGTGGACATCGCATCCAGGTTCCGGGAGGAAGAGGTCCCTGTGGCGACAGATGTGGAGCCGAATGGGGAGGCGGAGACGCCGTGGGTCGTTCAACTTGTGCGCGAGTTCCTCCGCATTCACCAGCACAGTCCTGCGAACAGAGTCGACTTCCGCCTCATGACACTCGTGTGGAAGGTACGTTAGTGGCGACAGCAGTCCATCGCGTGCGCAAACTGAACGGTCGCTCGTCTCTAGAATCTCAATAAGCTGTGCGCGCTTCATCGTGGCACCATCCTGCACCACTGTGGAGGCGAGAAGTTGGCGAACCCACTGACGGAGGTCTCGATCAACGATCTGTTCGAAGGTGCTGCAGCAGGTCTGGCGCAAACGGCTCAACGGCTTCGATCGCTGGAATTGAGTAGCGAAGATGACGATTTCGTGCAAGAATTGAAGTTACTCCGGCTTTTCTTGCGCGCATTCCAAGGCCAGTTCGTTCAGTTCGTTGATGCTATGGTTGCTCAGGTACGCTGCTAAAATGCGCGACCGACCGGCCGCTGCTAATTGTTATGTGTGAATGTCGTTCAGGTTGAGTGCGGCGTCGCACTTGCTGTTGACGCGATCGCAGCCGTGATTCCTGTCACTGAAGGCCTCAAGACGAAGTCGGAGTTGGTCCAGCATGACGCCCAACGAGTCCTTCAATGCGCTGTCACACTCGTTGAAACCATGGCGAAGAGCGATAAACTCCAAGCTTCGACAAGATCTTTCGTGGGGACCTTGCTGTGGCAGCCGCACAGCAAAATGGCGTCGCTGGTGGCGCAAACTCGATCACAGCATGTCGATGATGTCCAACTCGACGAACGTGTGACGCAGTATTTGCAATGGGGGCATCTGGTTGCAGTCGCTTCATTTTCCGCCATCTATGGCGTCAGCGAGTGCTCAAACTTCACCATGGAGTCGGTCGCCACTGTCATCAAAGACTCACCTGGTTATGCGACTGTGGCAAGGCTCTTCAAACGATATAGGGAATGCACTCGAAGAGTACTTGTGCAATACTTCACTGCGACAAGAAGCTTGTTTCTGGATATCATTCTCGACTCCCTTGTTGCTCAAGCTCAACCGCTTAAAACGATGCAACTCTTCCTGATTGAGCATACACTCCACCCTGATCCACCACAACGTTTTCTTGTGTGGGAACTATGGCGCGAGTTCGTGTGCTTCATCTGGGATGACTCGGTCTCGCGTAGTGTGTTCAGCACACTCCTGACACTGACACACACGAAGAACCACAACGGCACCAGGTTGGATCCAGTTGTTCGAGACGAGTTATTGGGCTTGCTGGCTTTTTTGTACCCCGAATTGGGACCGGTCGCCAAACAGGAGTGCCTCCATTTCGTCGCGAGTGCGTTCAACTCGGTCTGCACTGATGGGCCAGGTCACAAGTACACGGCGAAAATGGCAGCTTCGCTCGATTTGCTCGAGGCGCTGGGTACATCTCTGTTGGTCGAGTACAACCATTCTGAGAAAGAGGAATGGATCGCCGAGTACCTTCCAGTTGCTCTCGAATGCGTCGGTGGTGTTCTTGATTCTTTAGATCAAGGTGTTCCATCCATGACAGCGGAAAAACTTGGGTTTGTTCGAATGCTCGACACGGCATTGCTCATCATTCGAGCGATCTTTGAGGACAGCGAAGAGTCAGAGCTTCAAGGTCCTCATGGTCTAAGCGGTATGCTTCTGCCGATGTGTACAGAAACAGTGGCTCAGTTGGCAAAGCTAAGCAGCTTAGGTGGCGATGGACGCTCATCCACGTCGATCTCAAAATCGTTCACTCGAACGTTGGGGAGCTGCCTGTTTCTGCTCACAAAACTTGCCTCATCGATGAAGGCCAACCGCAGCAATTCATGCGTTCAGCTAATCAAGGACCTTCTATCCATCTTGCTCTCTCAACACGAAATCTCGCCGCATTCGCTAGTGATCGCGCTCTTTATCCGCGACGCGCTGGGGGACATTTTCGTGGCCGCATCAGATGCAGACATTGTGTGGCAAATGCTCGGGCAGCTCTTTCACAAACTTTCCGCGCTTCAGTTTGGCCTCCAAATTGATCCTGCGGTTGATTCACTGACTCCACCTCAGTCTGTCTGCCTGGAAGCCTTTTACGCAGTTCTTGCCAGATCAAATCTACCAGACTTTGCCGAGCCTCAGAGGAGCTTCAAGTCTTGGATAGTTCCGCACGCACAGTCTCGATTTGCTGCATACCTTCAAGGGATGTGTGAAGGGCCTTCAGCAGAATCCAATATCTTCTGCTCAGAAAGCTATGCGAAGTTTGACGAGTCCCAAGCACAGAGGTTAAACCTGTCAATGACTTCGAGCAGTAGCATCGCAAACAAGAAAAGTGTCCGAGATCAGTCCCTCGAAATTTCGAACCGGGGGTACCCACCCGGACCAAACCAAAGTACAGAAGATATTGGGATGGAGGACGATATTGAGGGCGCAAAGCGAGTGAAATGGGAGGAATTTGCGTCGACTTACTGGGAAGTCCACGATAGTTTGTCGTCGCTGTCGTCCCCTCGACAACAAGAAACATTCATAGAACGTTTATCAGAGAAAGACCTCGATCAGGCAACAGCTGCGCTGCGGAACCTGCTCGGCAAAAGGTCCAAGACTACGTGATCACTTGTTCGCGAAGAAGTTCGTTTGCTCAAGAGCGTCACAGGTAGGAAGAATACAATAGTTATTAAGTGTGAACCTGCTAGTTAGCTGACAAGCGTACACGTAGTGTTGTGGTCAGTTCAGCGATACGAGCGACCGAACGACTGGAAAAACGTTGGCTCGATTTTTCCTTGAGCTTGTTGTGCATTCTTTTGCTCGCGTTCAGCTGCTTCTCGCGCTTGGCGGTCGAGAGACTCTTTGACGTCAAGCTGCTCCATGGCCTTCTTGCGTTGTACGTTGTGTTCTTCTTCGACAAGAAGGCGATTGAGCTCAGCTTGCCGTCGGGCCTCGTCAGCTTCGTCTTTTCTCGCCTGCTGTTGCTGTCGCCACTTTTCGGAGAGGAGATGATCATTCTGGGCGAGGTATTTCCGCGTTTGTTCTTGCGAGAAACCCTTCCAGTGGTCAACGCGCACTCGGTGGTCAATAGAGACACCAGGCAATTGGGCTTGCAGAGGATTCTCGCTAATGAGGTTACTCTCAAGAGTCTTTTGGATTTCAAGAGCATTCATTGCCTGCTCGTGCTGGTGCCAGTGACGTTCTTGATCGCGCTTCTCGTCTAACATGAACTGGTTGACGCGTTGGAGGTCTAGAGCAATCTTGGCTCGTTCTCGTTCCGTGGCGGTGTGTAAAGCCTGCTGAAGCCGCTCGATCTCGGCCAAGTACTCTCCGAACTTCCGCTCTTCATCAGCATCAAGCGCTTTCTGTTGGCGCTTTTCCTCCATTTGGCAAAGCGTCCACTCCTTCAGTTGTAGTGCTTGCAGTCTCGTACGTTCAAGCCGCAAGGGATCTTCGCCCTGGAATTTTTGAGCAGCTCCTGATGCGCACGTTTCAGGTTCAATTGGGATCGCTCGCTCGCGTGCCTCGCGATCAAGCTTTTGATCACGCTCTGCAGCTTGTAGATACCAGTCGTTGCGTAGCGTGAGCATCTCCTTGCGTTTCGCGAGTGCATCTTCCGACTCGACTTGAATCAAGTACCGACGGATTGCTTCATCTTCCTCGTGCGCAAGCCTTCGCGCTTCCTTTTCGGCTTCCTCTTGTCGCTGCTTCTCTTCAACTTGATTTCTCACACCGACAATGTCCGCCTGCACAACTCGCCAGTAAGAGGCTGGTCCCGAACGAACGTACTGAAGATGGGTACTCACTCCAATGCTACGTAGCCGTCCGGGGCCGAGTTTCTTGAGCCGTTCCTGCTCTCGCTGGCGTCTCGCCTCCAGACGTAGCGTCTCCTTGTCTTCCACTGCTGCTCCGACCACCATATCTAGTACGCACCAAAAGCTTTCACTCGCAGTTGAATCGGCTCGTGCCTGTCTAAGGCGGCAGCTTTCACACCCAGAACAGCCACACTCTATCCTGACATGGCAATCGCGTATTTTTGGCCCATCACAAATCGAAACCGGCCATTGCAGCAAAGGGTAAGCGCGGTTGCTTGTTCTTGATGTGCAGGTCATAGTTTATTCAATCGTTTTTATGGTTTTTTAAAGAAAAAGTTATCCACACGACGCCGCATCTACTCATCTCTTCACACCGCCTCAGCCACGTCGTCCAGACTCTTCAAGTAATCGTCCAGCGACATGCCACGCACGAGCACCGGCTTCTTGCGGCCCAAAATGGCGTCTTCATCCACATAGACCGCCGTCACATCGTTCAGGTCGGGCAACTCAAACATCGTGTCAATCAGCGCGCGTTCGAAAATTGACCGGAGGCCTCGCGCGCCAGTGTTTCGCTTCAGCGCCAGTTCAGCTACGGCGTCCAGCGCGCCGTCTGTGGCGTGGAATTCGACGCCGTTCATCGCAAACAGCGCCTTGTACTGCTTCACCAGCGAGTTCTTGGGCTCTGTGAGCACTTGCACGAGCTCTTCGTTCGTGAGACCAGTTGTGCTGACGAGCAACGGGAAGCGGCCGATGAACTCGGGAATCATGCCGTAGGCCACAAGATCTTCCGGGTCGGCGCGTTGCATCAGGTTCCCAATCTGCTCCGTCTCGCGCATGCGCGTGTTTTTCATCTGGGCGCCGAAGCCGATCGACGACTTCTGTGTGCGGCGCGCGACGAGCTGCTCGAGCCCGGCGAAGGCGCCACCGCAGATGAAGAGGATGTTGGTGGTGTCGATCGTGATGTACTCGCCACGTGGGTTCTTGCGGCCACCTTTCTCTGGCACGTTGACAGAGCTACCTTCAAGCATCTTGAGCAGCGCCTGCTGCACGCCCTCGCCCGAGACGTCCCGCGTGATGCTCACATTCTCGCTCTTGCGTGAGATCTTGTCGATCTCGTCCACGTAGACGATGCCGCGCTGCGTGGCCTCGAGGTTGTAGTTGGACGCCTGGTAGAGCTTGAAGAGCACCGACTCGACGTCCTCGCCGACGTACCCGGCCTGCGTGAGGCACGTCGCGTCGGCGATCACGATCGGCACTTTGGCGAGTCGTGCGAGCGTCTTGGCCAGCAGCGTCTTGCCCGAACCCGTGGGACCGATCATCAGCACGTTTGTTTTGTCGAGCTCGACGTCCTGCAGGAACTCGAGCCTGTCAAGTGGCAGCTCACGCTCAGACTCGAGCTGGCGCGCAGGCGGGGCCGGCGGCGCGCGCTTGTCGGCGTTGTCCATCCAGACCTCTTCGAGCAGCAGGCGGCGGCTGAGGCTCGCGAGCCCGGGCGTTGCGGGCTCGTCGCTGTCGTCGTCGAGCAGCTCGCCGGCCTGGTACATGGACGGGTGCTGTGGCTGGTGGTGCTGCTGCGCGTGGTACTGCTGCATGGCGGCGGCGCGCGCGGCCGCCTCCTTGCGCACGGCCAGCATCTCCTGCGCGCGCAGGCGCTTGTAGTGGTTGTAGACGCCGACGCTCAGGATGCGCTTGACGTTGTCCTGGCCAATGACGTACTGGTTGAGGCCGTCGTAGATCTCGCGCGGCGTCAGCAGCCGCTGCTTCAGGAAGCTCGAGCCGCTGCGCGCGCCGCCGCCGCTGCTCGACGCCAGCGCCTCACTCGCCAGTTTGTCGTGCTCGCCGTCAGCTGCAGAGAGACACACAGAGGATCAGTGGGCGACTAGCTAGAGGAGCAGCACACGAGAGCTCACCGTTCATACGCCGACGCAGCGGCGCCGTGGCGATGTTGGTGCCGGCGCTTGGGGGAGAAGAGGATGGGGGAGCGGAGGAGGAGGACGAGGATGAGGGCGGAGAGGAGGGGAGAACACTACTCCGCGTCTGCATCGTCGTGCCCAGCAGCGAGGACGAGAGCGAGCTCAGTGCGGCCGCGGCCGCTGCGTTGCGGAACGAGGGCGGTGGCGGACTGGGCGGACGCGCGGGGCTGGCGGCCGCGGCCTTGACGACGAAGTGCAGGTTGCAGCCCGTGCACTTGACGACGTCGCCCTCTTTGAAGGCGGCCACATCGGCGGCCGGGGCCGAGGGCGTCCGCACGGCGGCCCCCGCGGACGCCGGCGCCGACTCGGCCAGTGACTCGGCCAGCGCCAGCGACGATCCGCATTGCGGACAGCAGAGCGGCTTGGCGGTCGCTGTCTTGCTGCAGAACTGCCGCGGACGGGCGGAGGCGACCACTGGCGGGGCGACAGGGGCGGCTGCACGGGGGACGAGCCGAAGCGCGGCGGCCGCGGCGGGCCGGGCGTGGATGCAGCGTGCGGCCGCGCGGACGACGGCGTCGGGGCGAGCGCGGCGAATCATGGTGACTGAGGATGGATGCGTCACGGGAGATGGCGACGGCGCGTTTCTTCGGTGCTTGAAGACGCAGCGGCCCAAAAGGAAGTTTCGGCTTCTTTTCTTGACGAGGGGAAAGCTTTCGTGTAAGTTACGACAGAGGGAGAAAGAGACAGCGATGCCCCCCAAAACAGAAAGAAAAGAAAACAGACGGCTACACAAAATACCGGTAATATGGTGTGGCCCACGCGTATTTAAGAGTGTGGTCCACATAGACACATAGGTTTAATAGAAGTTGATATGGGTTACTTCAGTAATTTTTGAAGAAACGACGTTGAAGTGGTCGAGTGTCGAGTCGACCGCGCCGTGGGAGACAAACAAACCGTCGTCACCCACGGCGACTCGCTCTGCGGGCGAACGCGCGATCAGTTGTTCTCTGCGTTCCTGCGTCTGCGACGCTTTGAGTCCAGGATGCTTGGTCCCGCGATCTTCTCGCGTGATCATCTCCTCTGCCCATCGCTGAACACCTTAGGTGGCTCGTTTCTGAGCGGAACAAAGAATATGTACAAAATAAGTCGCTTCGAATCAGATGGTCGTGTCGAGTCCGGCAGCACAAAGCTCTCGAGACGACTGGAGCGACTCACGCTCTCACCGTGCTGGTGCGTCGAAGGGCCCACATCTCAGCGATATACGAGGGCCTTCCTGCCTTCTCCTGGGCGGCCGTCTAGTGTACATAGGAGTTTGCGCAAGTGGCGAGGAGGGGCGCGAGCAAAGACCGAGGAGGAGGAAAAACGGAGCGGTGTTCTCGCGAGAGGATGTTCACGGCCCAACAGTTTGGTGGTGCCACGTCGCCTCCATCGGTTCGAAATGCGTTCTGATTGGCTAGTCGCGACGTGTCATCGGCGGACTCGGGAGGAGCAGGGAGCCACCAGCAGAAACCATGATACCCATCTATTACAGAAGGCTAACGTATTATTAGAGGTTAAAAAGACTAAATAATGGTACTCAACTCTCGCTACCGTTCTTAGTATGCTATGAAAGAGGTTTATGCATCAGCTATCGTCAGACATGGGTAGAGACAGGGCGCCCATCCACTGTTCTTGGAACAGTGGGATGGAGAAGGCGATTCTGAAGCTGGAGCCTGCAACTTTTGTGTGGAGAATCGGCTCCGCCCTGGCGAGCTACGTTTACCGCACGTTAGTGGATCCCCCCTCTCGCTCCCCTGCCTCCTCCGCCCGACTTCGACATCACGATCGCCATCCCTCACTCACGCGGGGAGTGTTCTCCGCTCGGTCCTCCGCCACCTCAGTCGGCATTTTACTCAGCCCCTGCCAAGACCCCAGCCTCCGACGATGCGAGCCTCCTCCCGCGTGCTCGGCGCGGCGCTGCTCGCGTTCTCCGCGCTCGCCGCGCTCTCGCTCGCCCAGAGCACGGCGACGACGCCCACGTGCGAGACGAACCAGTACCTCGACTCGGACTCGTCCACGTGCCTGAACTTCACCAAGCCGTTCGCCAAGGCCTCCAAGGACTTCAGCACGCCGCTCGACTCGGGCAACACGGCGTGGATGCTCGCGGCCTCGGCGCTCGTGATGATCATGACGCCCGGCGTCGCCTTCTTCTACGCCGGTCTCGCGGGCGAAGAGATGGCCAGCAACACGATGATGATGTCATTCGTGAGCATGGCGCTCGTGTCGATCCAGTTCTGGGCCTTCGGCTACAGCGCGTCGTTCTCCATGGAGATCTTCGGCTGGGCCGGCTACAAGGACGTCACGGGCACGGTCGGCGGTGTCTACGGCTCCAAGATCCCGAACGTGCTCTTCGCGTTCTTCCAGACGCAGTTCGCCATGATCACGCCGGCGCTGCTCAGCGGTGGCATCGTCGGCCGCATGAAGTTTTTCACGTTCATCGTCTTCATCCTGCTCTGGACGTCGTGCGTCTACGACCCGCTCGCCCGCTGGATGTGGTCGCTGAAGCTCGACGACACGTACACGCTCACGGCCATGGGCTGGGAGGGCAAGATGGGCTCGCTCGACTTTGCCGGCGGCACGGTCATCCACGTCTCGAGCGGCTTCGGTGCGCTCGTGGCCGCCATCATGGTCGGCAAGCGCTACAACCATGGCGAGCCCGTCAAGCCGCACAACGTGCCGCTCGTCATGATCGGGCTCACGCTGCTCTGGTTCGGCTGGTTCGGCTTCAACGCCGGCTCGGCCACGGCTGCCGACGGCATCGCCTCGACCGCCGCCATCAACACGCACCTGGCGCCCTCTGCCGGCTTCCTCACGTGGATGGCGCTCGAGTACGCGTTCCACAAGAAGACGGACCCGTGCGGTGCGGCGTCTGGCGCCGTCGCCGGCCTCGTCGCCATCACGCCTGGCTGTGGCTACGTGCTTCCGTGGGCTTCGGTCATCTTCGGCGTCGTGGGTGCTGCCGTGGCCTTCGCGGCCATCCAGGTCAAGAACCGTCTTCGCTACGACGACACGCTCGACTCGTTCGGGCTCCACGGCGTCGCGGGCTTCGTGGGCGGCCTGCTCACGGGTCTCTTCGCTACCAATGAGGTGAACCCGTCGATCAAGGGCGGCGCTTTCTACGGCAACCGCGAGCAGCTGCTGCACCAGTTTGTGTCGCAGTGCGTGGCCGGCGGCTACTCGGCCGTCGTGACTTTCCTCATTCTCATCGTGCTCAAGTACACGCTCGGCCTGCGCGTGTCGGAGGACAAGGAGATCGAGGGCGTCGACATCTCGTACCACGGCGGCGCCGCCTACGCCGGCAACGCGAGCCGCGGCGGCCGCGACGCGCCCAACTTCAAGCTCGCCAGCCCGCCCGAGGGCGACTTCGCTGCGCTCATGACGCCCGCGCTCGGCTCGCCGCCGTCCAAGCCCGCTGTGCTCGAGCCGGCGAGCAACGTCTAGGCGCCGACTGTATGATAATCGTAAAGAGACTTGTTTGAATCCCAAAATCTCCATTTTGAGACCTGCCGAGTGGAGGAAACGCTGGAAGCGGAGAATGATCTCCGCTGCCCATGGACTCGAGAAACATGTCTGGGAGAAGGCGCCGTGGATGTGGGGCCAGAACTGTTTACTTGATCGAGCGGATAAATCCGCGCGCGGAGAACGATCTCCGCGTGCGTGTTTGCCCGCGCAACTTGAAGCTTCGAGTAAATGGCGGGAGGAGCAAAGATCTCCTCGCCTCCCCTCTCTCGTCACAGTTCGGAGGAGGCCAGGCGGAACGAGTGGTGCAGGGGCTCGCCACCCAGCGCCACCTCGGTCCTGACGTTGAAGCCGCGCTGATGCCACCAGTGTGGCCCGTCGCGTGCACCGCTGAAGAGGGCTAGGGATGTGCAGCACCGCCGCACTCACGTCCGAAACCTCAGCTTCCATTCCGCGGTTAGCCATGTGGTCGCGCGAAGGTCCCTCGAGCGCATCCCGGATTTGTTGCTCTTGCTCAGAACGGTTCCATCGCAGTGTTTGACCAAACAAGGGTCCCCGGCGCACCCCTGTGCTTTGCTCAAACAGGTGCTCTCCCCTCTCCCCGGTGCTTTGGCTCGCGTCTCTTGAAGCGGAGGGGACGGGGAGGACCGCAATCCGCTGGTGCTGGGCGGATCCCACGCTGAGTCAGTGAATTCTGTTCTACGCAACCACTGAACAAACCAGCTCACTTTGCAACTTGCTCGCCGGGTCTCAAGTCTCCTCCTCCTCCATATCGGTTCTCCGCTCGTTCTCCGCCATGGCGCCGCCGCTCCGCCCCGTGTTCCTCCTGGTGCTCCTCGTGGCCCTGGGCGCGTCCGCCCAGTCGTCCTCCCCCGAGTGCTCGGCCTCGCAGTACCTCAACACGACGTCCAACAAATGCGTCGACTTTGCGAGCCCGTACGAAAAGGCCTCGTCCGACCTGAGCGCGACCATCGACTCGGGCAACACGGCGTGGGTGCTGGCGTCGTCCTGCCTCGTGATGATCATGACGCCCGGCGTCGCCTTCTTCTACGCCGGTCTCGCGGGCGAAGAGATGGCCAGCAACACGATGATGATGTCGTTCGTGGCCATGGCCGTCGTCTCGCTCCAGTTCTTCGCGTTCGGCTACTCGGTGTGCTTCGGCCAGGACCTGTTCTCCTGGGCGGGCTACAACGACGTGACGGGCAACGTCGGCGGGCTCTACGGCTCCAAGATCCCGAACGCCGTCTTCGCGCTCTTCCAGACGCAGTTCGCCATGATCACGCCGGCGCTCATCTCGGGCGGCATCGTCGGCCGCATGAAGTTCGGCACGTTCATCGTCTTCACGCTGCTCTGGACGTCCGTGGTCTACGACCCGCTCGTGCGCTGGATCTGGGCCTACCGCCTCGACAGCAGCTACGCGCTCGCGCCCGCCGGCTGGGGCGCCAAGATGGGCACGCTCGACTTTGCCGGCGGCACGGTCATCGAGGTCGCCAGCGGCTTCAGCGGACTCGTGGCCGCCATCGTCGTCGGCAAGCGATACAACCACGGCGAGCCCGTCAAGGCCCACAACGTGCCGCTCATGATGATCGGCACGAGCCTCATCTGGTTCGGATGGTTCGGCTTCAACGCCGGCTCGGCCGGCGCCGCCGATAGCATCGCCGCCATCGCCGCCATCAACACGCACCTCGCCGGCGCCGCGGGCTTCCTCAGCTGGATGGCGCTCGAGTGGGTCATGCACAAGAAAGTGGACCCGTGCGGCTCGGCCTCGGGCGCCGTCGCCGGACTCGTCTGCATCACGCCGAGCTGCGGCTACGTGCTGCCGTGGGCAGCCGTGGTCTTCGGCGTCGCGGGCGCCGCCGTCTCGTTCTTCGCCGTACTCGGCAAGAACTACCTGCGCTACGACGACACGCTCGACGTCTTTGCGATCCACGGGCTCGCGGGCTTCACGGGCGGGCTCATGACCGGGCTCTTCGCGACCAACCAGGTCAACCCGAACATCAAGGGCGGCGCCTTCTACGGCCACCCGGCCCAGTTCGTGCACCAGCTCGTGTCGTTCTGCGTCGCCGCGGCCTACTCGATGGTCGGCACCTACGTCATCCTCATGCTGCTCAAGTACACCATGGGCCTGCGCGTGTCCGAGGAGAAGGAGATCGCCGGCGTCGACATGAGCTACCATGGCGGCACTGCGTACGTCGGCGGCAACAACTCGCGCCACGGGCCGCCCAAGAGCTCGTCGCCGCTCTTCAAGGCCGCCAACCCGCCCGAGGGCGACTTCAACTCGCTCATAACGCCCGTGCCCGAGCACCGCCGCGAGGCCGACGACCTGGTGTGAGCAGAGGAGACTCCAATTGCAAACGTAAGTATATATATACCCCACTGCTCTCTCTTTCGCATCGAAGCCTAGCAGCCGTCGCCGCCGGCGATTTTGAGGCACGCCGTGGACTCGGAAGATGGACATGAGGTTGATCATGACGGACCAGACCAGCGAGAAGGCGGCGATCGTGAAGGCCACGACGGCCGCCACGCGCGACTTGCCGCCCTTGACGCGCAGCGCCTGGGCCTCGAGCTTCTGGCGCGGCAGCAGCAGCAGCCAGACATTGCTGAGGATCTTGAAGGCGTACATGATGAGGTAGCAGTAGGCCACCTGGTTGCGCACGTAGGCCGTGTCGGTGGCGAGGTCGGCCTGGTGCGCGTCGAAGTTGGCGTCGATCTGGCTCGAGATGCTCGTGGAGAACGGGCTCGCGAGGTTGTGCACGGTCGTGATGAGCCCGTACGTGGTGGCCTCGTAGCCCGGCTCGGCGATCTCGACCGTGACGTAGCCCGAGACGATGAAGCGCACGCCCTGCGGGATGTACGAGAGGATGGGCGCGCCGAGGTAGAACCACTGGTTGCGCACGACGTCGTAGATGGTGAGGAAGCTCGTGACGGCGTCCATGCCGATGCAGAGGAGCGTCGTGCCGAGGATCACGCTGGGCCACGGCACGTTGAGGAAGTACTTTTGCGCGACGTAGATCGAGACGGTCATGATGAGGTACGCGAGCACCGTGAAGATCGTGTCGTTGATGGGCTCGACCTGCGCCCAATCGCGCTGCACCACGGACGCCGGCACGGCCTCCATGTCGTAGAAGAGCGCGTTGAAAAAGTTGAACGCCATGATCTGCCAGATCGCGCGCTGCTGGGCGATCTCGACCATCTCACTGCAGCGCGCCGTGAACGACTCGCCCGCGACCTTGTCGTCGGGCATGAAGAACCACGTGGACGGGATAGCCACGGCCGCGCCGCACGCGGTCACGACCATGACCCAGTTGAACGAGAGCGAGAAGCTGAAGTCGCCGCCGTACTCCTTGCCGTTGAAGCAAAAGCCCACGACGGCCGTCGAGAGCGTCTGCGTCGCGAAGCGCGCCGTGTAGATCATCGACTGAGTGCGCCCGCGCTTGTCGAGCGGCTCGCGCTGCGCGAACTCGACGACCACGCCGTCGCACGCCACGTCGGCGATCACGTAGCCGAGCGCCGCGAACATCATGAGCACGATGTACTTGGCGCCGGTACTCGGCGCGTGCGGGTTGCCCACGACGCGCGCGTCGATGTCGTCGCGGTGGAGCTGGATTTGACCCTTGACGTAGTACGGGTCCTCCACGGGCATGCAGGCCATGATGATGAGGAAGAGCAGGCAGAGCGTCCAGCCGAAGATGATGTAGGGCTTGCGCCGGTAGCCGTAGATCGGGAACGAGTCGCTCACGATGCCGATGAACATCTTGAAGGACCACGGCAGCGACACGAGCACGGCGGCCGCCGACATCTGGTAACCGTCCATGTTGAGGTAGTAGCCCATGAACGGGTAGATGGTCTTGGGGAACGCGCCGTAGACGATGCCGACGCACATGTAGTTGACCAGCAGCCCGATGTTCTCGCGGCTGAAGAGCTCGGGCATGCCGCCCGGGCGCAGCGCGCCGTCCGCGAGCGTGCTGAGGTCACCCATGGGCTTCTTGGGCGCCGTCTCGCCGGCGCCGACCACGGGCGTCACGACTGGGTTGTACGACTGGCCCACGGACGCTGGGCTGCCCATGGTGGCGGAGAACCGCGGCTCCGAGAGATGGCTCGGGCTCTTGAGCACAAGGTCTTCGAGCTGGCGGCCGTCCATCAGAAGAGGGAAGAGGAGGCTTGAGGGGAAGCTGGCGGATTGGCGAATGAGCCAAGCCGCCTCGAGTGTACGCGGCAACCGAGGAACTTCAACGGGGTGCTACGAAGCGATACAGACGCCGATTAGTCATGCAGGCTCGAGCGTGGCAGCTGCTGGCGTCGAGGAATAAAGAACCGAGTCACGGAAAGTCGGAAGTGAACGAATCATCAATTGATGGAGGTAGAAGTGTTAAGGAATCCACGAAGGATCAAAAGTGCACGTATAAAGTATGTAATGATAGAGGTCGTACAGAGAATGGAAGCTCGCGCGTGTCGTTGCCGCGGCGATCCACCCACGCAAAGGATGCATGGACGCCGCCGCCACCGACAGCCCATCCGTCCTGTGCCGGTGCCTCTTCACAGAGAGAGGAGCTCTGTCACAGGCAGCACAGGGGAGGTGGACGTGTCTGCCCTGTAGAGGCGATCTGAGTCGGGATTAACGAAGCCCCAAGTCGACAAAGACGCGTCCACACGAACTCCCATCTCTCGTCCATCCATCCCACTCGATGGCGAGGTCACGGCACGAACGGTTCGTCGAACCAGAGACCAGAGAACCGCCGTGCACTACTCCAAGTACGGAGACCTTCGACGCCCCAACCTCAACGAGGAGAGACGCGTGTGGCAAAGGCCACGCGCTGCAGCCGAAAAACCTCTGCTCGGAAGGCTGAGGGCGTGGCAACCTGCACCGTTCGGTCACTGTCGCTGGGGAGCAAGAGCAGACCGACGACTGGTTGCTATGAGCGCTGTCGAGTCCTTGCTCTGGTCAAGTCGGGGGCGACATCCGGCACACGCGAAGAACTTGCGACGGAATAAGACTCGCTTGAGTCTCACGGCACGGATCGCGTGGCTGTGAGCGTGACGCCCTTCAAGTCTCGTATGGCGGGAATCTATTCGCGAAGCTTACGGCTCGCTGAGCAAAGCACAAGAATAGCAGGCCCGTGCGAAGGCGGAGCGGAGGGTTCCGAGCTATTTGCATGCGGATCCTCATTTGCCCTCAGCATAGTGGCTGCCGCTTCCCAGGCAGAAACCGAGCGAAACCAAAGACTCGCTGTCTCATGGACGAGTGTCCGGGTGGGTCGAGGAGGAATAACCCACGGGTAATGCTCACCCACCAACCCGTTTACGGATGAGGATATCGGCAGACGGGTTTCTCCTCAGATGGGAGCATTGTTTCACGACCCGCCCACCCGGTAATCTTGGGTAACAAACGAAAAATATCAGGCAGCTCTTCGTCCGTTGGGTGGGGCTTTGGCTGCATCGGTCATTCTCCGGAAAGCTCACTCGCAGACGCGACGCTCCGACCATGGCGATCCCGAACGAAGTGCAGGAGAAGGCGCGCGCGTGCTGCGGCAACCCCAAGCTGCTCATCACGTACCTTTGGTTCACGACGCTGGTGAGCGACGGCGGCGGCCGCAGGCCCCGGCTCATGGGACTGACCGGTAGGAATTGATGCCACAGATCTTCGGCTTCATGTACTCGCTCGCGGCCATCGTGGCGGCCGTCAACAACAACGGACAGTACCTCTCGAGCCAGAAGTCGCTCGGCTTCGTGGGCATCTGGTCCATGTTCCTTATCATCGGGCTCTCGGTCGGCGGCACGCTCGTCATGCGCAAGTACCAGTACCCCGTGGCCGTCGGCTTCTTCATCGGCGTCGTCGTCATGATGTCCTTCCAGATGTTCTCGCTCTCGGTGCTCTTCGCCGGTGCCGCCTACTTGGCGCGCCAGGAGCGCGACCTCAGCAAGAAGGACACGTCTGTGACTTCGAACGACGCTGGCGCTGTCTTCTCGTTCTTCATGTTCGTGCTCTACGTACGTATAATGTCCGCTGGTCCTCTATCTCTCTCTTGGTGCTGGCGACTCACTAGGCATTGGCTGACGTATATATAGATGGCGTTTGCGCTCGTGGTGATCAAGCACCGCAGCGTGATCATCAAGGAAGGCGCGGCGCAGGAGACGACCATCTCGCAGGAGAAGACCGCCGCGTCCTCGGCCTCAGCGCCGTCCCCCAAGGTCGTGCGCATGGACCTGGAAGCTGGCAAAAGCCTCGCGCCGCCCGTCAGCGTGTAGGCCGCCTCGCCTTAGAGGCACAGCACGCTGCGCGCCCTCGATCTCCCTATATAACAGTATTCAATACCGACCGCAATGCTATCTCTCCATCATTCCCATACGTCATCGGTTTCCCACCCACGCGAGAAATCAGCGAGGATCGAAGTTATTTATACAATAAGCCCTTTATACTTTACTTCGCTCGTAACTTTCGTGCTTTTATTTTCGCGAAGCTGTTTTCCCTCATCAAAAAGCGCTTTTTAGAGAGTAGCTCTTCACCTCCCCACACCCATTGCCGTTCGCATTGCCAAGACCTCCCCCTCGCGACCACCAGCAACCATGTCGGGCTTCCAGATCGAGACCATCACCGCCGGCGACGGAGTCAACTTCCCCAAGGCCGGCCAGACCGTCACGGTCCACTACACTGGCACGCTCACGGACGGCAGCAAGTTTGACTCGAGTCGCGACCGCGGCCGCCCGTTCCAGTTCAAGCTCGGCGCCGGCCAGGTGATCCGCGGATGGGACGAGGGCGTCGCGCAGCTCAGCAAGGGCCAGCGCGCCAAGCTCACGCTGCCGCACGAGTACGCCTACGGCGTGAACGGCTACCCGCCGATCATCCCGCCCAAGGCCACGCTAATCTTCGACGTAGAGCTCCTCTCATTCGAATAGGCGCCTCTGTTTCCATAACACTGTTCAAATCGCAACGCATTGACCCGCTGCATCCATTTACCGCCGCGAGTGCATTATCCAGCTCCCACAGGTTCCTCTGCTGTCGCGAGCGGGCGAACGAACACCGAAGCCCGCGACGTCCGCGACCGCGACTTGCGCGAAGACGCGACGCCGCGGCTCGCCTTCTCGCGCAGCTGCAGCGCCAGTACGCGCCCGCCGTTGCAAGGCGTTGAATCGGATGGTGTCGCGAGGTTCACGGTCGCCACGCGACTCGGGCTGCCGGGCTGCGTCCACATGGACGTAAAGTACTTGCGGTCCTGTCGCCGCGAAGACCGCGTGTCGCGTAGCGAAGCCGCCGCAGTCTGCGCGCGGCGATCGTGGTCGCGCGTGTTGAGCGCCGCGTCTTTGGGCGACAGCGGGTGGCGCTTGTGCGGCGGCACGAAGGTCTCGGAGATGAGCACGCTCTGCGCGTAGTGCGAGCCCGTGATGCTGCGGCTTTGCGCCGTGAGCGCATTCGTCGACGAGACGGTCGAAACGAACGCGTGGCTCATCCAGCGCTCGGGGCTGTGCACGCGCCACTGCGGGTGCCCGACGTATTCGGCGGTCGTCGGCGGCGGCTCCACGTGGTGGTGGTCAGGTGCAGGCTCGATGGGCAGCGGCTCCAGTTGCTTGCGACTCGAGGGGCGAGCGAGTCGTGTAGATGGCCGCTGATTCGGGGCCTTCGACTCGGAGATGACGTCAGTGACGAAATAATGCGCGCACTCGAGGCTCTTGTTCTTGGGAACCGACATTGGCGGCTGAATCTCCTTGTCTTTCTCCCGCGTCTTCTCGATGAAGCGGATCGCCTCGCGGTATTCCTCTCGCTCCTCCTGCGGCGCGCTCGGGTCACCGTCGATCAGCGAGCGCACGCACTCACCGCCGCCTTTGAAGACCCCTCGCGGCGAGTACAAGTTGGTCTTGAGCAGCGGCGCGCCGATCTCTTTGGTCTTGAATCGCTCGCGCGGCCTAGAAAAGGAGACACTAAGTTCGTTGCAAGCGACAGAACGCTTTCGAGTCACGCACACGTATTCCTTAGGGAAGGAAGTCTGCTTGGCGTAGTCTTTGACCCAGGGCTTGGACGATGCCGCCTGCATCCACTGGCCCACGCGCTCGATGTAGGCGTCGTGCATCTCTTTCCTGGCCAAACTCGTCAGAACGCAGCAGTAACCAACGTCATAAAAGCCAAGAACGTACTGCGTGCGCCCGTAGAGCTTCTTGAGCCCCTTGTCTCGCTTCGCCTGCGAGAGCTGGTGGACGCTGGGCAGGGTCGGCGCATCAGGATCCGCAACGTCGCCATCGCCTTCGAGCCGCTCGTCGGACAGCGAGTGGCGACTGCCGCTGCCTCGGAGCTGGCGTGTCGGCTGTGGCGACTGCCGCCTGTCGTGCCAGCGCACGACGTCGAGCGAGAACATGCTCTCTGAGTCAGGGGCGATGATGCCAGGCGGTCTCGCTTATCTTTAGCTGTTCACTCTTGGCTACAAATGCCACTATCCTCGTCACTCGAACGAATTCAAATAGCTACAGTCTACTAACAAATTGATAAACAGTACGCTCAATCATGAGCTGGTTTCGACAGACACACCATGGATTTCCGCAAGTTGTTACAGGAGGAGCGTCGCCGCGCGCACGAAAGCGCCCCCCAGAAGCCGCAGGTGGCAGACGAAGCGGCGCCAACCAGTGCACCAGATGATATCGCGCGTGCACCCAAAGTTGCGGCTTCCGTAGTACTCTCCGTCGAGAAAAACGAGCCGATGAGCTGCTGGCGAGCACGGTGAGCTGACAATTTGTCGACTGGCATCTCCGTTAACACGCACGGTATGACCAAGCGCAATGCTCCTTACATACAGCGCGCGTTTGGATCTGGAGCCGTTCCGCGTACCTGGCATCAACAGCGTCTTCTGTATTCCCGACTGGCTGTCGCAGGAGGACGAGGACGAGATCCTCGGTCGTGTGTACGGCGCGCCGCCGTCCGCGTGGGTGCAGCTGCGACTGCGCCGTCTTCAAATATACGGCGGGGACGTGAAGACACCGTTCCACCCGCAGCCACTGCCACGCTGGCTCGAGCAAATGGTCGACGCGCTCGTGGCCAACGGCATCTTCGACGAGACCTCACGACCCAACCACGCGCTCATCAACGGTGCGTCTGTCCTTCGGCCATGGCCTTGTGTACGATACCAACCCGTTCTCGCTCTTAGAGTATGGTGTAGGCGAAGGCATCATGCCGCACGAGGACGGACCCAGCTACTTCCCGCTCGTAGCCATCGCCAGCACAGGCGCCGACGCCTTCGTGACATTTGCGCCACACCGCAAACATGCCGACGATGCGAATCTCCGTGAGATTCGCTTTCCTGTGCGGTGCCGCAGCCTTTTGCTCTTCACCGCTGACGCCTACACCAAGTACCTCCACAGCATCGACGGCATCGAGAGCGGCAAGCGCGTCTCGCTGACAATCCGTCACGTGCACGAAGCCTCGCCTTAGTTACTCAAGTGCCTACACTTGGACAATGGCGTTCTGCAGTATTGCCTAGTTCGCAAGCCAGCAGCCCGAGGAGCAAGGCGCGGCGCGCGGCTTGATGGTGACCCCGTAGGGACGCTAACGTCAATTCTATTTTGCATTTCATTTTGATTGTTTTGGCATGAATTAGAATTGATTCCAACATCTCCGCGACTGCCTCCGATCTTGGCGTCTGTACGGCGCGCTGTAGAGAAGGTGGTGCTAGTCTTACTCACAAATTACCACGTGCAAGGAGCCATCGCCTGTGTAGTCCCTACACGCGATCCATGACATCCTGTAGCATCGGCTGCTTCTCTTCATCCGTGGAATCTTCCTCTCCCTTGTCCGATTGGACAGTGGACTGGGCAGTGTAGCTGCTGCAGCATCAGCAACAGTCACCGTCCGGGCACGGGACACCCTCACAGGTTCTCGGCGAACAATCGATGCACACGATCGGGTCGCAGTCTGCGGAGCTTGCGTTGTTGTCCGCACAGTCCTCTGCCATGGCGATCGTCAGGGCGATGAACGCCGCGATGATGGCGAGCACGATGAGATCCGAGTAGAAGAAGACGACGCCGAGCATGTACTCGTCTGGCGACATGGCGCAGTACATGTCGTGGACGTCGAGCGCGAACCAGAAGAACAGCGCTGTCTGGAAGACCAGCGAGTAGAAGAGCTCGACTCCCGCGAGGAGCAGACGGTCCGAGAAGAAGAGGTACAGCGACAACGCGAACGCGACGACGTAAGCGGCCACACTGGCGCCGGCGGTCGAAAGCAGCTTCTCCTCCGTGCGGTGGCGGACGCCCGCGAGCGCGAGAAGCACGACGACGCAGAGCCAGGAGAAGGGCATATTGTAGGCGACAAGAGGCGAGTCCATCAGCACACCCAGCGCCACAAGCGTCGCGAGCTGCGCGGCTGTGAAGAGCAGCAGCAACAGCTAGTTGAGCGGGAAGCGCTCGCGGAAGTCGAGCAGCACGAACAGCGAGCCCAAGACCAGCACGTCTCCGCCCACGAACCACGCCAATGGGCTCAAAGCCATTGGCGTGGTTCGTGGGCTCGCAAAGACCCGAGCCGCGAGCACTTTCGCTGACGGCTCCAACGCGACGGCGCCGGCCGGAGCGGCCACGACGCCCAACTGGAGCGTGAAGATGGTCAAGAGCTTGCGGCGGAACACGATCTGCATGGGCAGTGGCAGGCGCGAGACGGTACCCATGGGCACGCGGTCGAACCGTGCGTCGTGGTCAGAGCAGCTGAGCACGTCAGGGCCGATGAGAGATCCAGGTGAGCCCATCGCGAGGAGAGCCCGAGACGCGGTGTTGACGGCGGAGCGTCCGCCTCGTCGCTCGGGGCGATCGCGCTGTACGAGTGCGCCATCTGCGTGTAGTCGAGAAAGAAGGAGAATTGAGAAATGAACGGCGAGCTGGTTTGGTCCCATCACTGAGATATCAGATTCTCTCACACCGAATGACTGTGCCTCTCGTCAACCAAACCGAGTGCGTCAGGTGGAAGAGACTTGTCTGACTGCGACTTGATAGATTGATTGCTTTCGTTCATCTATCGAGATTTCCTACTACATATCTGAAGCTTCCACCGAAGCTCACGCGCGCTCCATATCTTCATCTGCTTCCTGGTGCTGGCGCTGGCCACTGGGCGCATAGGACGAGCCGACGTCGCAGTAGCACCCGTTGCAGTTCCCGAACGCGCAGCTGTTGGGGCCGCCATCGCACGACGTCGCCAGCGCCGCACAGGCCAGCGCCGCGCCAATGATCGCCGCGATCGCCGCCACCAGCAAGATCAGGTCCGTGTAAAGTAGATCACGCCGTGCATGTACTCGTCCGGCGACATGATCCGGTACATGGACGCCGCGTCAAACGAGAGCCAGAGCAGCAGCAACAACTGGAAGCCCAGCGTCGCCCAAAAGCCTTCGGTCGTGACGAAGTCGTGCTTGAAACCCAAGAAGAGACCGGTCGTCACCAGCGCCACGACCACGTAGCCTAGCACGCCGGCGTAGAACGACGACAGCAGCATCTCTTCGCCGTCGCGACGCCACCGCACGCCTGACAGCAAGATCATGATCAGCACGCAGACGAACGTGAAGCCGCAGTTGACCACGCCGATGTTGGTGTCCAGCACGACGCCCAGCCCCACGAAGCACAGGCTCTGCACGAGCGTGAAGAGCAACAGCAGCGCCCAGTTGAGCGGGAACCGGTTGCGCGCGAAGTAGAGACCGACAAGCAGCGCGGGGCCTGCGACGAAGGCCAAGACGAGACGCGCGGCCGGCGGGTCGAAGAAGCGGTCGGCCGCGTGCTTGGCCTCTGGCTGGTAGCAGAAGACGGCGACGACGGCCCAGACCACGAGCAGCTGGAGCTCGAAGATGGCGAGCATCTTGAGTCGGAAGGCCACCTGCAGCGACAGCGGCAGCCGCGAGATGGCACCCATGGTGATCTGGTCGAAGGTGGCGTCCGAGTGCTGGTCCGAGGGCTGGAAGAGGTGCCATCGACGGGAGACGTAGTCGTACTGGCGTGTCGACGCTGGCGTCGTCAGCAGTGGCGAATCAAGCATGGCGCCGGCAGGCAGCACGTCGATGGAAGCGGGTTTGTGGCTCATGGCGAGAGAAGAGGTCTTTGCTCGCAGGAGGAGAAAGCAGGAATGGCGAGCATTCTATGAACGTGAGACTAGCCAGCAGGTCCAAGTGGGTGGGGTGTCCTCTTCGAAAATTTCGGACTGGGTGTGGACGTCGTAGGTGTGATGTATATTGTTTACAGAGGGTATTGTTTTACAACTACTATTTGACATAGTTTCAGATAGTGATGTTATAATACATGTATCTTTGTATAGATTTATAGATTTCAATGAATTGGGAGTAATGTTTGAACTCCACCACTGAACGCCATCACCGTGCTGCTGCACTGAGTAGGAGCTGTGCGCTCCTCACTATCTTCAAGTCGCTCGGCTGTGGAACCTGAAGCTTCACTCGAACCCACCGCTTCCGTCCGTCGCGTGGGATTGAAACTTTCCACGAAGGCTCCGTCACTACAGTGCTGTTGAAGAGCCTTCCAAGACTCGCATCTTCAAGACCTTCGCCTCTCCACCCCAGTGGCTGTGTCTAGAACACGCGTCCCAGCAGAAGCTGGGCTTTTGGAGCTCTCCGCAAAGCCTGTTGCTCTCCACCTCAGTCGAGATGGCTACACTCTAGACAGGGTTACGCCAATCGGTTACGGTTACCCTGAAACCTCTGTTGTCTGATATCCACATGCTATGTCTCAGGGTTTTGGATCCTTTCCGATCCAAAAGGGAGAACCCCTCAGGAGATCAAGAACAGGGCCGAAGATGCTGGAGGCGTTCGACGAGGCGAGCATGCTCAAGCCGGGCGAGGTGGACGCCGGCACGTCCATCATCGCCGTCAAGTTTGACGGCGGCGTCGTGCTGGGCGCCGACTCGCGCACGTCCACGGGCACGTACATCGCCAACCGCGTCTCCGACAAGCTCACGGGGCTCCACGACCGCATCTACTGCTGCCGCTCGGGCTCGGCCGCCGACACGCAGGCGCTCTCGGACTACGTGCGCCACTTCCTCAGCTCGCACGCCGTCGACCTCGGCCGCCTGCCCAAGGTCCACACGGCCGCCAACCTCTTCCGCTCGCTCTGCTACAGCAACAAGGACCGCCTGCTCGCGGGCATCATCGTCGCTGGGTGGGACCCGGTCAAGGGCGGCCAGGTCTTCTCCATCCCGATCGGCGGTGCCATGGTCGAGCAGGACTTTGCTATCGGCGGCAGCGGCTCCACGTACATCTACGGCTACGTCGACTCGGCCTACCGGTGCGATTTGGATTTGATAGAGGGGTGCTCATTTTCGTATTTGCTCACTTGCTTTGTTGCGTAGACCCAACATGACCAAGGAGGAGTGCCAGGACTTTGTGCGGAAGGCATTATCGCACGCCATGGCGCGCGACGGCAGCTCTGGCGGCGTCATCCGCACGGTCACGATCACCAAGGACGACGTCGTGCGCGAGTTCGTGGACGGCAACGCGCTCCCGTACAAGATCTAGGCGAGGGGCTGCCGCGAGGAGACACACAAGAGAAAAAAAAACAAATACACGCCGAGAAGAGCAGGATCAAGGGGGCGTTGGTTTAAATACTCGATTTACATGAACAGGCTGTCCATGGCGCCGCTGCCGGCGCGCGCCTTGCCGCGCTCGACCTCGGCGGCCGCGAGCAGGTCCTTCATGGTGATGCGGCGCTCGCTCTCGTCGCGCAGCGCCGCGCTCGCGGCAGCGCGGAAGACAGCGTCGCCGATGGCCGTGTGGCTCAGCTCGAAGCGCTCGGCGAGCTTCTTGAAGTCGACGCTCTTGTCCACCGGCGCCTTGGACGGGAAGCAGGCGCGCCAGAGCTGCTCGCGCAGCTTGGCGTTCGGGTTGCGCATCTCGACGAGGAACTTGATCTTGCGCGCGAACTCCGAGTGGAAGAGCGACGTGAGCGCCGAGGACGCCAGCGTCGCGACGAGAATCGTGATGCCTGGGAACGCGTCCATGAGCTCGAGCAGGCGCAGCACTTCGACGCGCACGCGCGGCGACTCGAACGGGTCCGTGCCGAGGTCCCACTGGCTGCCGAACGACTCGAAGCCTTCGAGCACGACGACGGCGTCCATGAGCCGCGCGTCGTCAAAGACCGCGCGCACCGCCTTGCGCGTCTCGGCCAGCGACTCGCTCTGCAGCTGCGCGAAGTTGACGAGCTTGAGCGGGCGGCCGACCTCGAAGCCGATCGCTTTGGCCGCTGCGACCTTCTCGACGCCCGCGGGCCCGGCCAGCAGCACGCTGATGCCCTTCTGCTTGCTCTTGCTCTCGCCGAAGTCGAAGCCCCACTGGCCGTAGATCACGGACCGCGCCTTCTCGAAGTGGACGATCTCCTGGAGCTTCTCCTTGACCGACTCCTCGACGATGAGCGCGTCGAGCCCGGCCGTGGGCACGACGCGGTGGTCAAATGTCTTCATGTGGAGGCTGCCGCGCATCTGCAGCGCGCAGCCCGCGACGATATCCTCGTGGCAGATCACGGGCGCCTCGGCGTCGCGCGAGAGCGCACGCAGCAGCGCCGAGAGGATCGCGTTCTTGATGAAGCCGCCGCTGAGCTCGTACTTGAGACTGATGGCCTCCCAGTCGACGTCGTCGGCCACGCGAAGCGAGTCGCTGAGCAGCACCTGCCAGATCTTGCGCCTCTGGATGTGGTCGGGCGCCTTGAACTCGAAGACGGCCGTGATGCGCCGGTGCATGGCCTCGTCCAGATCGAACGGGCGGTTGGTCGCGAGGAAGACGATGCCTTCGTACCGTTCGATCTCCGTGAGCAGCGCGTTGAGCAAACGGTCGCCGCCGAACTCGCGCTGCCGGAAGATCGTCTCGCATTCGTCGAAGAAGAGCACGGCGTTGCTCATCTCGGCCTCGCGGAAGAGCCCGCGCAGGTCGGCGTCCACCTCCACGCCCTCCTGTCGTTTGCCCTGCAGGGACGGGAAATCCACGAGCAGCACGCGCTTCTGCAGGTGGTGGGCCACGGCGTTGACCGTCATGGTCTTGCCTGTGCCGCTCGCACCGCAGAGCATGAGCACGAGTCCGGTGCCGTAGCTCATCGAGTCCTCGAGACCGCTCTTCTTGCGATACTTGCAGAAGGCCTCGTAGCTCTCGACCGTCTGGAGGATCGTCGCCTTGTGCTCCTCGGGTAGCACGACTTGGTCCATGCGCACCTTGGGGTAGTAGAGGTCCGAGCCTTCGACGAGCTCGTTCATCTCCGTGTCGAGCCCGACGACCCAGTCGAGCACGCGCCGGTCGAGCTCCACGCGCTGGTCCACGAGGTCGCCGGCCGTCGAGTGCCATCGCCCGCGGTGGAGCTTGACGAGTCCACGCGAGAGCAGGCGCGACGACTTGTAGAAGTAGACGCGGTGGGCGACCTGCTCCTGGAACGTGTCGCAGAAGACGCTCAAGATCTGGTTGATGATGATGCTTTCGTCCATGCGCTGCACGGGCGACGTGTCGACGCCGTCGATGAGGTTCTTGATGACTGGTGAGATGGTCTTGCCGATGAGCATCACGATCACGTTCTGCTCAAACTTGTTCAGCTTGAACTTGGCCGAGAGCTCCTCGAGCCGCGGCAGCGCCAGCCCGGCCTTGCGCGAAAGGTTGAGGCGGTGCAGCGTGCGCCGGTCGTGGACGCGCTGCTTGGCCTTGAGCTCACGTCGCCCGGCGTTCGCGTGCAGCGTGTTGGACTCCCACGGCTGCTTGGTTCCGGCTTCCTTCATCTGGTCCTTGACGCGTGCACCCGAAGCGCGAATAGCGTACGCCACAACTTGGAAGCGGTCTTCGAGGTACTCGAGCTGATTGGACGGGTCGTACGGCTTGAGCTCGCTCTGGTCGGGTCCGAGTGGCAGTGCCACGTCGCTGGCATCGTAGCTGCCATTACTGCGGTGGTTCTTCTTGGACTTGCCATTGCTGGATGACGACTTCTTACCGAAGCCGCCAATGAACGAGAACGCCGAGGACTCGTCTGTTTCGGCATCGTCCTCTCCTTCATCTTCGCCATGACTGTCGCCCGAGTAGTCACTGTGTTCCCGTTCAGCTGTATCCATCGAGTAACTGGGTTCGCGCTTGATGCGGACACCAGCGTCGCCGCTGGTTGACTCTGCGGGCTTGACATCTAGTGCGTCCGAGAACGTGACGCCTTCATCCAGCAAAAGCTCCTCGAGTGCTGTCTGGCTGAGCTTGAGCTCCTGGTTGCTTGTGAGGTGGCGCCCAAGCAGCACGCGCACGCAGATATTGGAGAGGCTGAGCGACGTGCAATAGTTCTCCTCATCCACGATCAACGTGCCTTCCTTCACGTGTTCGCGCTGGTCGTCGTAGAACTCTGCCACGTCGATCTCCGAGATGCCGGCGAGCCGCTGGCAAAGCGACATGCGGCGCTGAGCATCCTCTTCGATCATCTGACAGCGCACGGCGTTCGACTGGCAGCCTTGGAGCACCACGAGCAATTGGAAGAGGTCTGTCTCTTGCTCCGTGAGGTTGTATCGCTTGGCAAGGCGGAAGAGGCGCGGCACGCGCTTGCCGGCGGCTTCGGTGGCGTGCAGCCGGACGCGTCCGAGGTCCGCAAGGTACTTTTTCATGCGCGCGAGGAACTCGACGCGCTGCTGCATCTCACCACGGTGGGCCACGCGCTCCTTGCGCTCCTGGGGCTTGATCACCGACCGAACGGTGAGCGTGTCGGGTTTGGTCACGCTCAGCGAGAACTCCATAAACGTCATCTCGTAGAGGAAGACGACGAGGAAGCGCATCTCGACGAACCAAAACCACGCGGCGTCGTCCTCGATGACCAGCGCTGCGCGGTCGGTCGGCTTCTTCTCAATCTCGGCCGCGAATTCCATGAGCATGGCCTGGATAAACTTGTAGGGACCGTCAAGCTGGCGCAGGATGGCCGCGTGCTCGCGGTCCAACGCATCGAGCGCCGCCGTGGAGGGCTCTAGCACGTCGTCTTTGCTGTCCGCGGGCTCGGCGGCCGCGCGCAGCGCCTTCGAGGGCGAGGTGACGCCGTTGAGGTCGGCGTCGCTCGCGCGGCGTCGTTTCGCGGGCGGCATGGCGTCGGTTTTAGCAGGATTCGAGCGGCTCTTGCGCGCGATGGTAGCGAGCGGAGCGGCAGTGGGCGAGCGGGCGAGCGGGCAGCGCGAGGGGGCGGAGAAGCGCGACGCGGCGGCGGCGAGAGCGGCGGCGGGTCGGGTCCGAGAATGGCTGGCGCGAATAACCTCTCGCAGACGATTTCCGACGGCGGCATTGTCGACATTATCGACATTATCGACGAAACCAGAGTCGAGAATCGATTTCCGACACAACGGCTGCTTAGATGGGTACACTTGGCAGACCCAGAATTAGTGGAGACTCTCATGGCGACGCGACCATGAACACGGTGCGTGCATGCGCCCCTCCTCTCCCGCCGTCTCTCTAGAACGCCTGACGGGCCTGCGTGGCTAGGACGTGCGCGACGCGCGCCGCGAGCAGGAGCAGCTCAACGCGCTCCACCGCCTGGACGAGGAGTGCGTCCACCTGCAGCGCGCCGTACGTCCCTTGTCGCGTCGTTACTAACCCTGCTGAGCTCATAGTCCGCTGTTGCTACGACAGGGCAACTACCTCCAGGCCTTCGACCGCATGGAGCGCGCGCTCGTGCTGCGGCGTCACTTCTTCGGCGCCGACAGCGACGAGGTCGCGCACGCCTGTCGCGCGCTCGCCGAGATGTGCAACATGCTCTCCATGAGCTTTCTGCAGCAAGATAACTACGCTGTCGCGCTCGAACTGCTCAAGAAGGCCGAAATCCTGTCGCAGCACCACCCGCGAGACAAGGCCACGACGCTCAACAACCTCGCGTGCTACTACAGGCGCCTCGGCAAGCTCCACACCGCCATGACGTGCCTCAAGAAGGCGCTGGCCATCGAAACGCGGACGCTGCGTGATGCGCGCCATGCCGCTGACACGCACCTCAACATGTGCGCCGTGCTGTCACAGCTCAACCAGCACGCCGCAGCGCTCGAGCACGCACAGGCCGCGCTGGACACGCTGCAGAGTGAGTTCTTCGCCACGCAGAAAGACCCCGAGCAGGCTGCCGCGCAGCTCGAGCGCGTCTCCGTGCTTTGTATAGCCTACCACAACGTCGGTGTCGAGCAAGAGTTCCTCAAGAACTATGAGGCCTGTGTACTGAGCTACAAGAAAGGCGTCGGCCTCGCCGAGCAGTATCTCGGGCTTGATCACGCCATCGCCACCACGATCCGCAACTCATACCTCGCGGCCAAGCGCACGATCTCGACCAAGGCTGCGAGCGTGCGCCACGCATCAAGAGCTGGTGGTCAGAGAATTGCTCCGCTGGGTCCGCGCGCAGCCACACCGCCTTCGTCGCTGCGACTTCCCAGTCCTGTGACGAAAGCTAAGCAACAGCAGCATAGCGGCCAACAACTGCCCTCGCCGAGATCCATTGTTGCTGACGCGCTCGCTAAAGGCCACACACTCCCCCCACTCGATGCAACGCCAAGAAGGAAATTTCTGGCGCCCGAGGACCCGTTCTTCAGTCCAAGATACCGTTTCGATCCTGACGCGAAGGCCACAATCAAAGTCTCGAAGAAAAAGACTGCGCAAAGAGAAGATCCTGTGGAGACTGTCACTGAGGTGGAAGCGCGGGTGGAGAGTGAGGTGGTGCAGTCCTCAGAATCCAGAGTTGAGCGCGAGTATTCAGAAGAAATGACACCGCCGAGTTCAGGAAGAGGGGAGAAGGGTCACGAAACAGAGAACGTCACCCCATTCGAGTCGGCCGGACAAGAAAAGAACGAGGTCGAGCATGTTCACACCAATTGTGAGGTCGCCTCGCAAGAGTTTTTTCCAGAGATCAGCTCCATGGATGAGCCGGTAATTGCAAGTCAAGCGTCGTTCCGTCTCGTGGTTGCCGAGCAGGATATATCCGAGTTAGAAGCGAACATGGCCACACAACACGTTGAGATGGTCGGGGCGGAAATCGGCGTAGTCGAGGCCCCATTGGTTGGGAGTGGTGAACTCTACAATTTCCAGACCGTCCAGCACGAAGTTTTCGATCTTCATGAGAGCGAGCAGGAACACTGTGCTGATGTATCTCCGCCAGAAATCAAATCGGAAGTCGTTGGAGAGGGCGGAGTGGCTCAAGTAGATGAAGCTTGGAACCTACAGGCTGCTGAAGACTATGAATATTTGCAAACGCAAGTGATAGAGCCCACATGCGCCGGTACGGAATTATCTTCACTTGAGTTCGATGCGGAGACACAGCGTTCAGATGCGACGTTACTTGTCCTACGCGACGAAAATGGGCTTTTGATGGCTGAGGGTGAAACACAGGAACTGAGCAAACACACGGACTTGCAGGGCGCTGAGGTCCAAGATACGGGCACTCAAGCAGAGAAGGACAAATTCCCTCACCACGAACCTGAAACATCTCTGCGCGTGGAGGAGCCAAGGGCGATTTCTCTTCGAGACGAGTATCCCGACCAAAGGGAGCATTTCATAGAGCACCAACCAGACGACGCTTGGAGCGTAGTGGCAAGTCCTAACAAGGAAGTTCGTTCGGATGACTCCACTATGGTAGACCCAGAGAGCGAGATGCAAGCCCCTCTGCAGCCTTTTGAAAATGAGATCCTCCATGACACAAAACCGCACGGTGGGTTCAGTTTGGAAGATCATGCCACGGTACATCCAATCAACGAGATGCACACGGATATCTTGATGGTGCAGCCGCGTGAAGATGAGTTCCAGGACCACTCGGCTCCCCGCGAAGTTGAACAACGCGAAATTGCTGAGGAAGCGCTGCTCCTAGGTGAGGGATCAATCGATCAGGATATGTCGGTTACCCACTTTGAGCCAAGTGAATCGGATCCTCATCACGACGACGCGCGCAGTCTCGAATTTACTGATGTTGTTAATCCGAATCATTATTATCAAGATATAGAGAGTCAAGGAGACGTTGGCCAAGTCGAAACTCTGGTCAACTTTGTGCCGCACGCGAACGAGCTCGAGTGTGAGTTTGCAGGAGTTGACAAAGGCCACGGGATTGGGATGATGGAGGGAGAGGGAGCATATCATTCAGCTGTAGATGAAGCGGAACCAGCTTCGAAAGCTCAAGATGAACACGACAACGCGTGGTTCGGCCTTGATTTGACTGGCGCAGAGCATGAACAGTATGGCTCAGCTCTACCAGAAGGAGAGCCAAGTCAGGACGTTCAAGACGACCTTGCCCACGCGTGGCACAGCTCTTTGGTTTCTGAGGCAGAGCATGAGCTAGCATCACACAACGAGGTGCAAAATATCGACAGGTATGCGACGAAGCTAATAACGGATACCGAGCGGCGAGAGCAGTCTGAACATCACCTCGATGCCGCCGTCAATAACGACCATTCGGCTGCTCAAGAACTTGGCCCATCCCCCAACGATCCAGAAACCTGCGAGGCGCGTCAAGAGGCTCTGACCACTAGTCTAATTGAACCAGCAGCCCAGTACGTGAGGAGAGAGACTAAAGATGATCCGGAACTCGCCGATGTAGTTGGAACAGAGACGTGAATATGACAGATTCTCCCAGTGTCTTGATCTCAAATGTGCTAAGAAACAACCAAGAGCCATTGCCCGAATGAGCAAATCGTTATTCATGCAGGTCCAGCAAAGTAGCTCCACAGCCGTTGAGTATTCACTTCGGCACGTCAAGACGCACGGCTACCTTGATCTCCACGCGCATGCACGGCAAGTAGAGGCCATTGACGCCCCATGTGGTACTCGCGGGGCGGTGCGAACCGAAGTACGCGGCGTGGGCAGCAGTCAGTTTCTCCACGTCTTCTCAAATGTGTGTCAGCAAGACGTCCGTATGAGCCACTTGGTTGCGCGTCGCGCCCACCATGGCGAGACACTTGTCAATGTTGGCGAACGTCTGCTTGACTTGCACGTCGAAGTCGCCCTCACCCACGGGGGCTCCTTCTTCGTGCGAGTACTGACCCGAGATGTAGACGGTGTTGCCAGCCTTGACGGCCTGGCAGTAGCCGAAGAGAGCTTCGTCGGGGGTGTTGAGCGTGTAGAAGTTGATAGGCGTCGTCATACTGGGTCTTGTCTTCGTATTGCAGGTGTAATAGCATATTGCAAAGTGAGAGTCCCAAACTGGGCTTGGCCTCCGCAGTCACTGTGCTCACTGTGGAGGCCAAGCCCAGTTCCTCAGAACCAACCGATCTCATGTTTGGATGACTGTGACAGTCATCCTGTCATCGCTGCCGATTCTCATGCAAGCCTGATCGCAAAAAGTCAACCTGATTAGACAATCAGGTCCTCCTGTTCCCTCATCTACTTTTTCTCGTTGATTAGACAGCATCATCGGCCGCGAGATCGAATGAAAGTACAGGACGACTGCATAGCAAACAGTGTGGCGAAGTGCGTTGCTGTTTGTGCAACCTCAACCAGTGAAACTTCGAACTTCGCTTTCGGATCAGACCTTAAGTGGTGGGAAGGGCAATTCTGTTTCTAATATTCGGAAGACGCCTTCAACGCACTACAGTACAGTACAGTATTGTCCAAGGAAAGAGATGGAAGTGAGCTTCCAACAGCTGCAGCGTAATCCATTGAATCGAACCAGTTGATGTTGACGCCATGTATACGACTCCACTGTCTGACACAACGGTCATGATCAGGCAACACAGACCGTCGCCGTTGTCTACTCGGGTGAAGACAATAATCGAACCGTCGGCTCCATTCTTGATTGCGCTCAAATCACAGATCGACGAACAGGTCCTGGGGAAGTCTTGTGAGATCCACACAAGACTTCAGTGCACCGTGTACTGAGTAACCAGCTTCAAAGGGTAAGTGACGGAGGACTGGCGGCAACCTCGGCGCTGATCTGGCATAGAGCCTCAGCAGAGGGCACGAAGAAGTCAAAGTTACGAGGGAAGAGACAACGCATGTCCAATCTTCCCCTAAAACAAGTAAGCTTGGGATTGTGTCAGTAGTCACAACATATTGACCACAGGCAATGGCTCCCAGACGCGGCGTCTCTCTGTTACGACCCGGCATCTCTATGTTGTTGGTTGAGAATGGTGTGAATGGTGCTCGTCCGCGAATCGCCAGGTGAGTCAAATATGTCGAACGTATCAGGAGCTATGATGATCGTGGAGCTGGCCGACCAGGACGTGCATGCCAAGGTAAGCACAACGCATACCATACTCAATACGAGTGATTCTTGGCGACATCACCCACATCCCGCTAATGGAATGGCGGACGTGACAGCCAGTTGTACACAAGCGGATAACCTGCGGTCTAGAGATTAGTCTCGCACATTGGAAATGGAGAACGTAATCATCAAAGACCCAGTAATTACACCCCAAACATTTGCGGCGAAGGTCACGCAAAGTGGGGATGCAGCCCGTGCTGACGTTAAGCACCGCGTCCAGTCATGCGATTGAGTCGGAAGCCTTCGCCGCCATGTCAGGCGGGTCTAACCGGTGCTATGTATCTGTGTGAGCGAGAGAATATCACTTGTGTTGTTTTCGAGACAATGGAATCAATGGTATGCTATTTTCGTTAAATTAGCACTCAGCGCCACATAATGGCCGCTTGGAAAGTAACCATCGCAGACTCGGGTGGCTTCTTCATGAGATTTTGAAATAGAAGCAGCCCTGACCCTAATGAAGCTTTGTTGCAAAACCACTCGTCGCCAACGTGGATTTCCGTCGACATTCCGGAAAAATTACACTGCTAATCTAGTCTAGGTTAGGCAAGCGCAGCGTGCCTTTGTGTCCAATTGTTGACGCCGGTTTATCGTATTAACCAATTGACAATAAGTCTGCAGTACCAGCCCTAACCACGATCTATTCAGTCAACCAGAGGCAATGCGCCGACTCTGTGCTTGCATCAAACAAATGGGGAATGCAAAGAGTCTTCTACCAGAGCTTTCCACAACGAGTTTCTTTTGGCAACATGTACACCTTTGCCAACGAAGGCAGAGAGTGTGCCTTTCTCGTTCAGCTCGAGCTGGAGAGATTCGGCGGAGCCAATACGTCAGCGTCTTAGAGACCCGGGTGGAGGCCGAGCTCGCCCGGGCTCGGCTTGCCCTGCACCTCACCAAAGTACAATGCGAGCGTCGCCCTCAAGCGCTCCACATTCGCGCAGCTCTCCATGAAAGCAGGGAACTTGGTGACACCGCCCTGAGCGATCTCCCATGGGAACGGCGCCCCTGCCGGCGCGCCAGGGTACTGCACGTCCGTGCGCGTCGACATCCCGGTCATGACGGTGCTCTGCACGTCCTTGGAGGCGATCCAGTTAAGGAAGAGCTTGGCGGCGGCTTGGTGACGCGCCTTCTTGAAGATAGCCATGCGCTGGCCCCAGACGAGGTATGGTGTGGCCGCGTCCTTGCCGTTAACAATCACGACCGTGGGCGAGAAGGCTCCGTAGCTGGCAACACCGATCGCCTTCTTTTTGCCAACGACAGCGTCAACTGGAGTGTTGGACCCGCGCTGAAACTGAATATTCTGCTGGCTCATCTTCAGCACCCAGTCCCAGCCGTACTTGTCGATATACTTCGAGTACACGAAGAGCGCAGCGTCGTCGTCGTGCGGGTAGGTGGAGGCGATATGGTCCTTGTAGATGGGGTTGGCGAGGTCCTGCGCAGTCTTAGGGATCGGCAGACCGCTCGCGTTCAGTAGCGCCGTGTCGTAGAAGTAGCTGAACGAAAGGCATGCGTGGGAGATCCAAGCTCCGTTTGGATCGACGAAGCCCTGGTGGATCTTGGAGAAGCCGGCCGGCTTGTAGTTTAGTAGCGCCACTTGTGTCTTCCAGCGCGGGAAGTCCTGCACCGTCTGCAACGCGACCACATCCGGCACAAGCGAGTTCGTCGCGAGCTGGTTGTCAACACGCGCGTCATGATACTTGGAGTAATCGATCACCAAGGTATGGTTGACCTTGGGGTAAGCAGCACTAAAGGCGTTGACGAGAGCGTCCTGTTGGTGGAATGTCACCGCCGTAATAGACAACTAATTTGCCACCTTCCGAGATGGCGTCTTGATAGAGCTGATCGAGCGACTTGGTCTCCTCAGTGCAGTCGTTTTGCGTGAACAGACCCGCATTGACCTGAGCGAAGCACAAGAGAGCTACGATAGCTGTGAACGACACAAGAGAGCGGAAGATCTGCATAGCGGTGGTCTTGTGTGAGGCTCAAATCGTGACGTCTCGTTGAGGTCTCTGTGGAAATTTGAGAATTGAGATGGCAACCACGTTCATTAGATGAACGGTCAGACCAGTGAGCGTGCTGAGGTGTCATGCCAAAGACCCCTGTCGCCAGCCGCGATGTGCTGAAACTCCCCCTGGCTTCAAAAGGTACGTAAACACTTAGTACACAACTTCACAGCTAACCACAGTAGCATCCATCCACGCTGGGATGCTGTGAACGCTTTATGTTATCCACTTTGTGTGTCTCAACGATTGTGTGTCCAACTTCCCAGCGACGACACAACCAAGCCAGTGAGGCTGAGGAAGCGACATCGAAACAAGGGATGCATGTCCTGTGTTGTCCTTGCAACTCCTGCAGACTGGACGATTCGTGCACTGGATTGAATAACATTCAAGAAGTCGAAATCAGCTCAGCTGTAGGTATTCACTTGGTAAACTGGATAGATATTGTCATCGTCATCTGAATGATATCGTCGACTACCGTGGATAACTGAATATTCTTCAATGCGGACAGATGTGAAAAAGAAGGCGACGTGTAGAAGACAGTTTGTCGCAAGAAGACAGAAGACAGTTTGTCGCACGGTGCTCATAC
>JAADVR010000315.1:0-36592 GCA_023335855.1 Pythium scleroteichum | reverse complement strand
TTGTCTGCCCAAGACAGTAGGATGTCCTACCACCAAGAAGCAACAACAAAGAGACAAGAGACCCATGGCGACCATCCGCTACGCGAACCCAAGTACACTGCAAGAGCATGGCTGTGTCTTCGTGCGAATGCTTCTTCGACTTTGCTAACAGTAAGTCTGTAGAGAGATTATTTGCCAATCATGATTAAGCGGGTTATCGCAGGTTATGCTACTTCTGTCCAATCAAAATCAATTGCACCAAATATAACCTCATTTCGACCATCACTCGGACTTCTCGTTCTTCTTGCCGAGATCCAAAAGCTCCCAAATGACGGACAAGAGCTGCCAGCGCGTGCGCTGGGCCGTGCTCGTGCTCTCGTGCGTGCTCATGATCGGCAACTACTACTGCTTCGACAACCCAGCGGCGCTCAAGAGCCAGCTGCAGCAGCGCTTCCACAAGTACCCCAAGGCGCGCTACGAGTTCCTCTTCGTGCGTAGCTGCTCACGAGCTCCTTGGTGGCGTCGGGAGCTCACCGCGTGGCTCTGGTCTTTAGAACCTGCTCTACACGGTCTACTCGGTCCCGAACGTCGTGCTGCCGTTCTTCGGCGGCGTGCTCGTCGACCGCTTCGGCGCGCGCCGCATGCTCGTCGTGTTTTCGTCCACAATCCTGTTCGGGCAGGTCGTGTTCGCGCTCGGCTGCTCGGTCTCGGACTTCAACTTGATGCTGGTGCGAGAGAGAAAGGGTGCGCACGGCGCATTCAAGAGGAGAGTTCTCATGGTTGGTCTATAGGTCGGACGCGTGCTGTTCGGATTCGGAGGAGAGAGTCTCGGTGTGGCGCAGGGGACGCTCGTCGCGTCCTGGTTCAAGAACAGCGAGCTCGGTGAGTCTGCTCTCTACGCGACTTGACTTGACTCGAACTTGGACTGAACGGGGTGGAATCTGCTGCAGCTCTCGCCCTCGGCATCAACCTGAGCGTCGCGCGACTCGGCAGTGTCATCAACAACGTTTTGAGTCCCAAGATCGCCGGCGAGTTCACCGTCTTGACCGCGCTCTGGGTGGGCGTGGTCATGTGCGTCGGCTCCTTCGTCGCAGTGCTGATTCTGATCCCGATCGACAAGCGAGCCGAACCCGCTGCATCTCGACTAAAGTCGGGGGCCGCGCAGAGCGACGCCGGACAGAATATCAAGCTCAGCGACTTCCGCAAGTTCCGTCCGGCGTTCTGGCTGCTCGCGCTCAGCTGCCTCGTCGTCTACGGCTGCGTGATCCCGTTCAACAACGTTGCGAGCAGTCTCCTCATGGAGCGCGATTTCTTCAAGCAGCCGCCGAGCGACTGCGTGCGGTGTGGCGTCGGCGCGTACGCCAGCAGCTCGGTGTGCCCAAAGATCGTGCCCGGATGCCCGAGTGTACCTCCGTACGCCTGGCCGTTGCCCAAGCTCTCGGCCAACTGCACGATCAAAGAGGCCAAGGACCAGTTCGAGTGTTCGCAGACGCCGCCGTTCATCGACGAGGGCAAGATCAACTGCGACGACGAGGCGTGGAAAGACGGCCTGTTCACGCTGCAGTACTGCGCCAAGAAGGCGCAGGCGGCCGAGCGCGCCGCGACGCCCATGAGCATCCCGTACATCATCTCGGCCGTCATCTCGCCGTTCCTGGGCTTCGTCGTCGACCGCATCGGGCTGCGCGCGTTCCTCGCGCTGCTCGCGCCGCTCGCGCTCACGTCGGTGCACGTCATGCTCGGGCTCACGACCGTCAACCTCTACATCCCGCTCGTGCTGCAGGGCGTGGCCTATAGCGTCTTCGCGGCGGCGCTCTGGCCCTCGGTCCCATGTGCGTAGCGCTGTCCATTCCACTGCCTCTTCGACTGACGTGCTGACGCTCTCGCTGTATGTAATAGATGTCGTGGACGCCGAGTTCGTGGGCAGCGCGTACGGCGCCATCACGTCCATCCAGGTGCGAGGCGTATGTCCCCATTACTGTTGGTCTCCTTCCTCTCACGCGTGCGGCTCGCGACGCAGAACATCGGGCTCGCGCTCTTCCCGCTGGCCGTCGCGGCCGAGTACAACCGCGACGAGCGCTACATCCCGGGCGTCGAGATGCTCTTCGTGTCCTTCGGCGTGCTCGGCAGCGTCGTCGGGCTCGTGCTCAACCTCGTGGACCTGCAGAACGGCTCGGTGCTCAACGGCACGCACGGCCGCCGCAAGCCCGCGAGCCTGTCCCCGCTCAGCGACGCCACGACCGACTCGGACTCGCTGCTGGCCCACGAGTACTAGGGAAGGAGATGGCTACACACTTATCCAGATGAGCCAGTTAATCGTGATGATGGACGTGGGCCGCATGCACTGTGTGACCCAATGATGACCCCACCAAGGAAGGACCTTCCGCCGGAACAGAGGGGCCACATAACATCCACGGTCGCCCACCAGCAGGACTGTGGGAAAAAAAAGATGACATGTACCCCCACAGGGTTACTTGAAGCTGTCCACGTACCCAAGATCGTAACCAGTTCCACCGCTTGTGTGACTACCAGGGAGTCGACACCCCACTTCTCGCGAAGAATTTCCGGCTGGTGGGGGAAATTCTGTAGTACAGACCAAAGGATGGACCAACGTTGGCGATTTCTTGATCCCGCGGCAGCTGAGATAGCGGCCTCGCAGGTGCGTTTGGCTCAGTCGGCCAGCGCACCTCGTCCTCGACGCCCGCGTCCTCGGAGGCATCGTCGGCACACGCTCCCTCTCTCTCTCCCACTGACGTGGCCTACCTCCCATCGCTGCAAACAGCGGGAGAGATCAGCGAGAACAAACACCAACGAAACTCATGCTTTTTCTTTGACTACCCGGTCGCCTTCCCATCTCCCGCCTTTTTGTGAGGGGTCTTCGTGCAGGGGTAGGGTTCCCTGGAAGGCTCCACTCTTCCAACAAAGCAACACACTCGGGGCCTCCGACTCTCGGCTGAACAATCGTGCACTCGTGCTCTGGTCAACAAGCGCCCTCCTCGGCCGCTTGTCCAGAGTCCGCCGCGTCCGGAGTCGTCGTCGTCCAGAACACCAACGAGAGCAAGCTGTCGACGTCGGAACCGGCCACGTCCTCGTGGGTCCCCTCCTCCTCCTCCTCCTCTTCCTCCTCCCCTCCTCGTTTCCTCCCAATATGGACGCCTACGAGACCGTGCGCGTGATCGGCAAGGGCTCGTTCGGCGTCGTGACGCAGATCGTGCGCAAGTCGGACGGCAAGGCGCTCGTGTGGAAGGAGGTCAACTACGGCGCCATGAGCGAGAAGGAGAAGCAGCTCATCGTGAGCGAGGTCAACATCCTGCGCGAGCTGCGCCACCCGCACATCGTGCGCTACCTCGACCGCGTGATCGACAAGGCCGCGACCAAGATCTACATCGTCATGGAGTACTGCGAAGGCGGCGATTTGAGCCAGTACATCAAGCGCAAGAAGCGCGAAGGCTCGTACATTGAAGAAAACTTCATCTGGCACATCTTCACGCACATCTTCCTCGCGCTCAAAGACTGCCACCGCCACCGCGAAGGCAACACCATCCGCCCCATTCTCCACCGAGACATCAAGCCCGGCAACATCTTCCTCGACGCCAACGTACGTTTTTCCTAGCTGGATCGTTTGTAAGCCGAGCACGCTGACACCGACGCCGGTTGCTGTGACACAGAACAACGCCAAGCTGGGCGACTTTGGGCTCGCCAAGGAGCTCAGCAGCGAGTCGCGCTTCGCGCAGACCAACGTCGGCACGCCCTACTACATGAGCCCCGAGATGGTCAACGAGATGACCTACGACGAGCGCTCGGACATCTGGGCGCTCGGCTGCCTGCTCTACGAGATGGCCACACTCGCGTACGTCGCATGGCTGTCGGGTCCGCGGCCCTGGACTGACTCCTGTGGTTGTGTGGTTTCTTCGCAGCCCGCCGTTCGACGCGACCAACCAGTTGGCGCTCGCCAAGAAGATCAACGCCGGCAAGTTCGCGCGCATCCCGTCGCAGTACTCGGAGGGGCTCTTCCAGGTCATCCGGTGGATGCTCCACCGCCAGCGCTCGCGGCGCCCGCGCATCGAGGACCTCGAGCGCGTGCCGCAGCTCCAGCAGCGGTTACGCGCCTACGCCGCGGCCAACAGCGCCAACCCGGAGGCCCAGCTGCGCACCAACTACGACCAGAAGATGAAAGAGCTGCTCAACATCGAGGAGGACCTGCGGCGACAAGAGGCCGCGCTCGTCGCGCGCGAGAAGAAGCTCAAGGGTGGGTTTTCTTTTCTTTTTATTGATTTTATTGATTATTCTTGCGGGCGTCGAGTCTCACGGTGGCTTTGATACGCGGGACAGAGCTGGAAGCCGACTTTCTGCGACGAGATGCTGAGCTCAAGAAGCGCGAGCAAATGTACGTGGCCCTGGGACGCGGTGTCTGGGAAGACGACAAAGCTCACGTGTTCGCGTGCTGGGCAGTGTCGAGATGATGTCGCGGAAGATCTCGTACGCGCAGAAGCAGGCCTCGTCGCCGACGACCTCGGACGGCTCGAGCTCGAGCATGGACAACAACCAGATGGGCAACGGCAGTCCGCACCGGCGGAAAATGCCGCTGGACTACCCGGTCCCGGCGGGCAACAACGGCAGCCCGGGGCGAGCACGGCCTGCGTCGTCCAACTTGGACTACCAGCTCAAGTCCCCCATGCCCTCGTCGACGGCACCGGAGGAGGCAAGTCCCCTGTCTCAGCGGGCCCGCGTGTACTTGACACAGCGCAGTGACCCTTCATCCTTGAATCAGGTCAAGAGCTCGAGTGGCGTGGACAAGTTCTCGCACTCGAAGGCCAAGAACGCGTACTACGGCAGCGAGAACATGAACGCGCTGGCGCCCGCGCCGCGCTCGCGAGACGGCGCCGAGCCCGTCACGAGCATGGTGCGTTCTATCTACATTTAGTTATTGTTCTCCCGTTCTTGGGAGAACGGGAGAACAGACCCGTTCTTGGGGTCTCCGTTCGCCAAGTACACTCTTGCCGTCTGTTGCTGACATTGCGCCATGTTGCCTTGTTGACTGAACAGCTCAAGAACATGTGGAAGAAAAACTGAGCCGGCCGTGCCTGCGAGATGTCTCCAATTCCCGACGGCGAGACAGCATCCCCTTCAAGGATTCGCAGAGGCATGTCCACCTTTTTTTTAGAGATACTACTAACGACGCACGACACCCCCGTCAGGCAGAGGAGCGTTTTCTGTTGTGGTCACCACCATCAAAAACTGTACACGAGACTTTGAAATTGGGCCCATTGTCGTTGGTCTCCTCGTCGCTGCCGTGGACTCGGCTCCATTTGAGAAAAATGCATTATTTGAGACCGACTCACTCCTTGGCTGCGTCCTCGTCGTCGTCGGCTGCGTCCTTGGCCTCGACGCGGATCTGGAGCAGCGCCTCGACGCGCGTGCGGCAGATCGGACACGTGCTGGCGTTGCGGCGCAGCATCTCGGCGCACTCGCCGCAGAGACACATGTGGCGACACGGGAGGATCGTCGTGTTGCGCGGCTCGCTCATGCAGATGATGCACTCGGCGCCGTCGGGCATCTCGAGCTCGTCTTTGCTGGCCGGTGTGCCGGGCTCGGCGTCGTGCTTGGGCTGCGCCGCGGCCACCGAGCCGTCGATGCCGTAGATCTCCTGGAGCTCGTACGTGAGCCCGTCCACCTGGATCTTCTGCTTGAGCACCTTGACGCCCCACTCGCCCGAGGGCTTCTGCACGAACGTCGCGAACGTCGCCTGCGATTGCGGCCCGGCCTTGCTTCCTACACGATACGCATCATCGTCATCATCATCAGTTCTGCGAGCGACAGGACGAGCGACGCCGCACCTCCTTCGACGTCCAGCACGACCACGAGCGGGAACTGGAGCGAGCCGGCGTCGCTCTCGTACACGAGCTCGCTGCGGGGCAGCTTGGCGAGGTCGAAGAAGGGCTCGGGCGCGTCCTTGAGGTCGCCGAGACGGAAGTGCTGGCCGAGCCCGTGCGCGAAGTCGCGCGAGACGACCTCGTGCTCCGGGTGCGCGAGCGCGTACGACGAGCAGCCCGTCTCGTCGTCGATCGTCTCCACGGCCACGAGGTAGACCCGCACCTGGCACGGCTTGGTCGCGTCGAAGAGGAACTCGAGCGAGACCCTGCGCCACACACACCGTCAGTCAGTCTTCGTAGGCCACGCCCCCCCAGCCTGTGCACAGGGCGTACCGGTCGGGCGCGTCGTCGCTCACGGGCACGAGCCGCAGCGAGGCCTTCTTGAGGTTGACGTGGTTCTTCACGGTCGACGTTTGCTGCATCTCGGGCACGTCCTCGGGCAGCAGCGCCGACTGGTTGGTCATGAACGCCATGTCGGGCCGCCCGCGGCTCAGGTAGAGCGCCTGCAGCTGCGCCGGCGTGTACTGCTCGCGCGCGGCGGGGGCCGAGCCCACGGGCTCGCCGTAGAGCGCGCCGCCGCCGCTCGAGTGGCGCGGCCGGTGCACGCTGCCCGAGTGGCCCATCGCGAGTCGCTCTCTGTCTATGGGGCTATCAATACTGCCTGTCTTATTAGGGGAGGCGACCCCCCACCGTGGCGCCCTTGAATAGGAGACTGCATGTAGCCATGTCCATTCGAGAATAACTTAGTATTGGTATACGCGTGCTAGTCCTTGGGCTTGAGCTGCAGCGTGACGCGCAGGTGGAGGCGGCCCACGAGGTTGCCGCCCATGGTGAGCGGCACGACCGTGTCCTGGCGCTTGCCCGTCTTCTCGATGCAGAAGGCGCCGTGGCCGAGGCTCAGCTCGTACGACCCGGACGACGCGAACGACGTGCCCACGGACGAGCGGCGAGAGAGCCCTCCGGTCGACGAGCTCACCGACGAGCCCGTGGCGCTGCTGGCCGTGGCCGAGCCCGTGCGCGAGCGCACGCGCGAGCCCGAGCCGGCGCGCTGGATCGAGCGCGACCGCGTGCGGATGAGCAGCGCCACGTGCTTGGTGCCCGTGGGCACGACGCGCGTCTGGTAGCGGAGCCCCTGCTCGACAAACTTGTTCCAGGGCGTGAGGTGGAAGTTGGGCGTGGTCGCGCCCGTGGGCGAGCTCGAGAAGGGCAGCGGCGACAGCACCTCGATGCTCTCGCCCCAGTTGAGGTTCTCGGCCACTTCTTGCAGCTTACGCTGCTGCGCCAGCACGTCCTCGCACGGCAGCGGGAAGAGGAAGCCCACTTCGACGTTCTCGAGCCGGCTGAAGAGATTGCCCACGCCGTTGTCGTGCGCGTTCATCCACTGGACCGAGCGGAACTCGACCTTGAGGCTCGCGTCGCACGCCGCGTCGGCCGAGTTCTTGCGGCGCAGCAAGGGCGCCGAGCCGAAGAGCGACGGCATGCGCGGCAGCAGGCGTGGCGGCGGCGCTGGCGTGCACGTGTCGGCGCCGTCGAGCTGGTCTTCCACGGCCGCGCCGACGCGGTAGACCGCGCAGACGGGTTTGTGGTCCGACGACGTGACCGCCTCGCACGAGTCGTAGTAGAGACACTGCACCTGCTGCTTGCGCCCGGGCAGCGACGCGTGCATGATGCGGTCCGTGTACGACGGCACGCGCAGCCCGCCGCCGCTGGCCAGGAGCGAGTAGTTGCGCGCCAACGACTCGGCGTCGAACGCGCGCAGCTGCTCGCCGCGGAGGCGCCGGAACGTCGGGAAGAACGCAATCGGTGGCTCCTCAAAGCCGTAGAAGAGCTGGCATGTCTCGCGCAGCATCGTGAGCTCGTCGTGCTCGCGAATGAGCGAGCCGAGCGCCGCCGGCAGCTCGGGCACGTGCCGCATCGTCGTCGGCGTCGTGGCTTCCTCGTAGACATCGTGGTGGGTCGGCGGCGTTGCTCGCGCTCCGGTCGCCGTGGCCTTGGCCAGCCCGGCCTGCGTCAGCATGTCGAGCATCTCGGCCGGCAGTGCGTACTGGCGCGTCATGCGGTAGTTCAGATCGCCCAGGATGAAGCTGTGGTGGTGGAGCAGCGGGAACCCAAAGCCGTAGTCCTCTTCGTCCAGGTGCAGCTGCTGCAGGATCTCCATGGCGTCCTGGTTGCGGCGCTCGATCTTGGACGGCATCCGCTTGGCGTTCGGTCGCCGGCCGCTCGAGGACCCGTCGGTCGAGTCGACGGACGTGGACGCCGTGTCGACCGACGTGGCCGTGGCGTCGGGCTTGTTGCGGAACGAGAGCTTCTTGGCCGAGCCGGCCGAGTCGGACGCCAAGTGGCACGTGACGAACGCGAACGACGTGCAGTTGTACCGGAAGCTGATGCCCACGGCGCCTTTGTTGGACGCGCGCCCGAAGAGCAGCAACGACTTGCCGCGGTAGACCTCCTGCGCGTGCTTGCTCATGGCCTCGCGCTGCGGCATCTCGAAGCGGCCGTGGAGAATGGCCTCTTCCAGCACGAACACCGTCAGCGCGATGTACCCATGGTACCCTAGCGCCGTCGCGCGCTTGCCGATCTCGCGCGAGAAGTGGATGTACCGCTGCTTGGTGGTCGCGACCAAGTGGTTCAGCACTTTGGTCTGCAGGTCGCCCAGGTTCATGCACTCCTGCACGCCGAGCACGTAGATCTCGTGGCCGATCGGGATCCACTCGACGAGCTGGCTCTCCGAGATGTTCTGCTCGCCCATGTTGAACGTCGACACGAAGATGCTGAACGACTGCGACGCTGGCTGCTGCTGCGTTTTCTTCGCGTCTCGGTCCGAGCCGAGTTCGATACTCGCGCGGTCCAGAAGCCCCGCGGCGAAGCGGCGCTTCTTGCTCACGCGCGCGAGCCCGGCGGGCTGCGGCGTGGGCGACACGAGCGCGTAGATCTGGCCGTCGGCCGTGTCGGTCGTGGCGCTGTGGAGATGGTGGTACGTGGCGCTGAGACTCGAGACACTCGTGTCGGTCGTGCGCTCGCCGAGCTCCTCGGCCACGATCGAGAGCGCCGAGCCCTTGAAGCGCTTGGTGAAGAACTCGTCCGTGTCCATGGCGCCGGCGTCGTTGTCCTCGCTGCTCGAGCGCAGCGGCGTCGGGTCGGCGGCCGGCGAGTGCTTGGACTTGACGCCCGGGATCTTCTTGAAGAGCCCGCCGTAGACCACGGCGTTCGACAAGCCATCGAGGTTGAGCAGCACCTGCACGGCGACGGCGAGCGAGAAGGACTGGACGCCGACGGTCTGCAGCGCGCGGTAGATGAGGATGGGCATGCGGTGCACGAGGAAGATGACGATGTAGTGGAGCGCCTTGCGGCGGATGACGGCGGCCGTGGCGTCCGTGCCGTCCGAGTCGTGCCACTGGACGCGCAGGCGCAGGCTCGCGCGGATGAGCAGCAGCAGCGCCACGTTCACGACCGCGAGCACGACGTAGTAGACGTAGAAGTGCACGAACATGAGCAGCGGCTCGACGAGCCAGCAGTAGAACGTGGCGTTGCCGTACTTGTGCGCTGCCAATTATTGCAATAATCAGTTCTCCGCCACATGAGAGAACGATCTCCGCTCCCAGGACAACAACAACAAAAATAACACTCACCTCGGAGCGGATACACCGTGAGCAGCGCCGACGGCACGATCGTGACGAGAAGGAACGGACCCATACGGGAGCGGCGCTTCTTGTCGCTCTCGCCGAAGACGATCCAGCGGTAGAGGTTGAAGGACATGCAGGTCGTCCAGAGGCAGCTCGCGAGCCCGAACGCGTGGATCGTCGCGGCCTGCACCACGCACCACGTCTCCTCCGTCAGCAACGCGCGCCCGATCATGCGCGAGAGGATGGATCCGAGATCGATCCACGAGAGAACAAATACGAGCTGTGCGTTGAAGTCGGCGCCCTTGATCGACGCCACGAGCCCCGCGGCGGGCGTCAGCGGGTGTGGTCTCCGCCGACGCGGATCAAAAAGCAGAGAACAGCAGCGGCCGTAACGTCCCCACATGTAATGGAGGATCACGAAGCAGAGCGCGATGAACGACATGGAACTGGAACACAAAAGGTGATTAGAGTCGAGAACACCAACCAAAAAAAAGAGAGAGAAAGAGGAAAACACACATACCAGGCCGTGAGGACGAAGACCTGGAGCACTTGCTGCTGGGTGGTGGTGAGACGCAGCGCCGTGGACGCGGCCGCATCATCCACACTGGCGAGCAGCCGGAAGGACCCCACGCCCTGGGCCATGACGCCTGCGTGGGGGCGAGGAGATGCGGGTGTGACGTGGTCGTCACGCAACCGCAGTCAACTGGAGGCTTATTCGCGCGATGGCGCCGTCCAGGATCTGCACCGAACGGAGCGGTTCCTTCCGTCGTGCACGGCGTCGATCTTTTCCACCGGCAGCTGCGAGTGGGCGCGGATAACTGGAGACCCGGAACCCGTGAGACGCGGGTGGGGCCAGGGCTCCAACTGCCAGAGAGACTGGCGGACTAATTGTATCCAGACGGCGGATCGACCGGTTCTTGGCCCAGAGCCACGGATGGATCCAACGCGGACTGACGAGGCGGCTGGGGGCCGTCTCTCTCTCGCCGGGGGCTTCAGCCAAGACCAAACACGGCTTCTTTCCATGGGGAACCATTCCAGTCGCGTTCCGTTTGTGATCCCACTTTCAACTGACCCTCTGACTGACCATACTGACGCTGATTGGCTAAATCCGTACCCTTGGCCCAATCAACGACGAGAATCAGAAATCGACCACCTGAGGCGGCTGCTCCGCTGTGGACACGTCTGAACTCATTGCTGGGTCATGGAATTGTGACCCTGCCAACTCTGCGCGAGCGACTGCGCTCGGCGTCCACGACGCGTCAAGATCACCATCCGCAGTCGCTGACGTTTGCGCGACGGCGTTTCTTGCGTGCCGGCCCCTGGACACACGTCGAATTCAAACTCGCTGTCCGGAGTTCGAGTGCAGGTGATTTGATGCGAAGATATACGTGGCCGCAACGAAGTAAACAACTCTTTACGAGCGATTACGAGGAAGGGAACAAAGCGTTCGGCGTTTTGTGGGTCAGCCCCCTCGTGTGCGCCTTGCTGCTGCCAACCCACTCGCGCCATCGGCCATCTGATGGCCAAAAATGGGTCGTTCCGCACGAAAAAACGAGCCCAACCCGAAAGGTCACGGCCCCAATTATGACCGTGTAAAGAGCTCTTGACGAAGATTTCGGATTGCGTTTTGTCGCATCCGCGTTAGCAATCCGAGCGGGAGGAGCTCGAGGATTCAGTTCTTTTGACCTGTTCATGGACGGTGAAAGTCAATCGCAGTTCCCTTGCGTGGAGCAAGACAAGCGAGGCGCCCATTTTCCTCGTCTTGACCTAGTGCGAAGGAAGCCCTGGCGATCTGCGTGATGGTAGGAGTGGACTGGAGACGCTGCGGAGACGAGATGAGATCTTGAGACCCAAGCAGCACTCTCTATCTTAGGCTGTCATCGACAGCAGCCTCAGCTGCGGAACTGGACAGCACAGATCCTTCGGATCCACCGAGAAGGCTCGATTGAAGCTTAGCGCCATCGAACGGTGTGGACGATTTCCACTTGACGAGCAGATCGAGCGAAGGAAGGAAACGCGCGACTCCAACTCGCAACTCACGAGTCCCTAGTACATTATGTATAGAAGGAAGGTGCTGGAACGAAGCAGCAACTCGCGAGGAAAGGAACAAAATCCGTGGAGGGGAAGACAGCCCACGCGGAAGACAAAACAGCTCGGAGACTGGAGCCCCTTGCATTTGAACAGTGTTGCCAAGTTGCCAGCGCCCACCGAACCATTCAGTCGTCAGTTCGACAGAAGCTCTTGTCTTCCGTCGAGAACAAAATGTTTGATCGCTCGAAGAAGAGTTGGATTCTAGCATGCGGGCTTTGTGCACACACTTAGCTCTCCACCTCAGCGTCGACTACTACACTACTCACACACAGATGCTATTTTCCTGCTTGGCTTCTGCTCCTTTCGGTAATATTGTACCCTCTGTCATCTTCTACTATTGTCGAATTCGGCACTCGCTTCGTGCCCTTCTTGTTTTGGCTTTTCTGGATTAGCTTCCTCCATTTTTGTACTCCACTCGCCCCATTCCTTCGGGCCGAGTGTTTTTCCGTGTCTTGGGTTTCTCTCCCTGTTTTTCTCGATCGTCCAACACGAGCACCACCTCCCTTCACATCCACCTCTTGACGCCACGCTATCGTACACAAACTGGGTCGGACACACTGGCCCGTTCTAACTGAAGCAGCTGATGCTGCGCACTTTCTTCTTGGGCTCCTGCTCGTCGAGCATCGCCGAGACGGCACGCTCGACCTCCTCCACGAGCGCATCGCCGAACGCGATCGAGCTCTTGTCACTCTGCACGGTCTCCTTGACCTTCTTCACAGCCTCGGCTACGATCTTCTCCATATTCGACGGCTGCGAGAAGTCTCCATCACGCTGCAGGTGGCTGCCGATCTCGTGCAGCGAGAAGCCGGCCTCAGCTCCACGCTTCAGCAGCGCCGTGCACATCCGCATCGTCGTGATGCACTCCTCCTCGATGTTGAGCGATCGCAGGATCGCCGCGTCGCGCGTCGCGTCGAGCGACGTGATGTGGTCCAGCTCTTCGCACGTGAACGGGAACTGGGCCTGCGGCCAGCTGAGCCAGTCGAAGTTGGCGTTGTCTAGGTGCTTGAACGATGGCAGGCAGAAGCCGTGGTCGATCGGCGTCATCTCGTACGTCGAGTTGCCCGCGCTTGTCTTGTGGAGCAAGATGTTGCCGGCGTGGCGGTCCGTGTTGAAGAGCCGCACGTCGAGGATGCCGACCTTGTGAACCTCCGGCACCGAGAACTTGAGCGGCCCCATGTCCTCGGCCGAGCACTCGGACTCGACGAATGCCTGCACCGAGCCTTCCTTGACCTCGCCGCTCTTGAGCGGCAGCGAGAGCAGGCTCGTCACGGGCACGCCACTGAAGCTGCTGTAGGCCTCGTCCAGCAGAAAGGCCGCGCGCTCGCGCAGCGCGCCGTTGCCGACGCGGAAGCCCTTGTTCACCGGGTGTTCCGTCTCGCCCACCACGGCGCCGTCCTTGACGTAGCCGCGAGGGTTCTTCGGGGCCATGTACTCTTCGTCGCGGGGCTTGAAGATGGCGAGCGGCGTGGCGTCGGGCGCGAGCGCGTCCTGCAGGAAGTAGACGCCCCCGCAGCCGTCGCTCGTGAGGCGGCTCTCGAGAACGTTCTTGGTCGCGAGCTGCTGGATCCGTTCTTCAAACTCCCGGAGCGCGTCGCTGACGACCCAGCTGGGCGCCGCAACCGGTTCCGGTTCCGGAACAGGCTCGGGATCAACTTGGTCGTCGTCCGCAGCCTTGGTGACACTCGGGACCGTGAGGTGCACGAGCGACGGGTAGAGGCTCACGGCGGACGCGTACTGTTGGAGCAGTCCTTTGGCCTGGGTCTTGAGCCCACGCAGCGAAAGCCGCGACGAGAGCGACGGTGGCGGGGACACATAGTTCTCCTCGGATTGGTTCCGAGGCGAGACTGGGGCGAGAGCGTTGGAGACGGCGCGCAGCTTGAAGGCCTGTGGCCTGTGGCTCGGGCCGCGCTGGAGCGGCCACTTAAAGCGAGCGGTCGCGGACGCCTTGCCGGCCTTGTCGCCGTCGGTCCGCGCGAGCCACCAGTCCGCCAAGCCCATGGTGCCGTCTCGTCACCTTGGCCGCACTCGTCTCGAGAGAACGCGCCTGGGAAGCAAGGGAAGGGGAGAAAAGTCGGGCGACGAGCTCTGGAGCAGTCAGTTGTTCTCGAAAGGCAGTTTGTGTTCTGGGGAGTGCGACACTGGAAGTCGGCGTGGCGCTGGTCCAGCTGCACAGCCGCTGGAGATCCGATCAGCCTGGGGGCTAATTGAGGCGACACGACGCGACGAACGGGACGCGACGCAAGTCGAATTGGGGAATGAGGGTGGCACCGCTTCTCCCAAACGGAAAACAGCCGCGAGACAATCGCACGAATGTACTGGAATAGAGTGCGATCAGCGTAGGGAGCGAAGAGAGAGTTGCACAAGCAGAGAAGAAAAACGCCAGCTGGTGCCCGGTTGAAGTTCTAAAACCAAGACTCTGAAAAGGCGTTTTGAAGTTTATCTGCGAAGGTGCCGTCCACTCTTGCGTCCACTATGGTCCGTACACTAGCCGACCCGTGAGTAACAGTCGCCAAATGAAGAAAATCGAAAAAAAGTGGTTTTGAACTGGCTGCTAGGAGAATTTTCGCGGATACCGTATCCGCCAAGAGAGTCAGCACAATGCGCAAAGTGATGAACGCTGGATGCTGTAGATCAGTGATTGGTCAGGCAACTAAACTTAATAGCCAACCAGAAGTCTCCAACTTAAAAGCAATGGTTGCACACGTCACACATGTTCCCACGAGATCTATGTCTAGTTTCGCCCTCTTCTTCAAGCTGTGAAGTTGCTCCCCACTATCTACAGTCGAGCCGTCCTGTCTGTGAGCGTGAACTTCATCGCCAGCAGCGTCTTGAGCGTCTCCTTGGCGATGTTGATGTCGTACTCCTTCTCCTCGTCCGTGAGGAAGATGTAGGGCACGAGACACGGGTGCTTCTTGTTGAGATCGTTCCGCTGTGGACCGTACGTCCAGCCTTCGTCCATTCGTCCCTTGGCCCACACTTCGTGGGCGTTCTCGGCAAGCAGATCCACGAGCCGCATGAGCTTGGGTGGGAGCTCGATGCTGGACGTGTCGATTGGCAACGGGCGGTAGAGCAGATCCAGCTTCTCTCCGTACATGGTCGAGTACGGCGACTCCTCCATGAGACTGCTGCGACGGAAGCTCATCGCATCACGCAGCAGTTGGGGCACCGCCTTCTTCGGCTTGGCGGCAGGATCAGCTCCCGAGAAGGAGTCTCGCTGCGTCGTCCCGTCGTCTCCAAGGCCGTCATCATCTGAAACGTTTGACGACGAGCGACCATAGGAATCGGCGAAGCTTGTGGAAGCGCTAGTGCTGCGAGCGATCGTGTAGTTCATAAACATGATCGTCTTGAGCGTTTCCATAGATGACCGGTGGTCGTACTGTTGTTCGTCCCAGGAGAGAACGTGGTAGGGCACGAGGTTTGGGTGGAGCTTCTGGTGGTCATCACGTTCGTGACCGTATTTCCAGCCTTGCTTGAGTCGTTCCAACGCCCACATATCGTGGCAATTCTGTGCCAACATATCCGCGAGGTGCTCAAGCTGACCAAGCTCCACCATCGTCGTGTCCACAGGCTTGGGTCGATAGTTGTGGCCTTCCTTCTCACGTGACGGCATGTCAATGAGGCACTTACGGAAACGGTACATGACCTGCAGCGTCTCCTGACGGACTTGCTCTTGAGTACACAAGCTCTTTTTGCGGTCCTTACGCAGGTACAGATCGAGCATGCGGTAAACTTCGTCGTATCGTAGGCTCTCGCGTCCTTCATCCCGGATGCTCTCAAACAACAAGAGCAAGTGGTAGTCAGCGACGAGATGGGCCTTCGAGTAGTTCCATAACTTGGTCGCACGCATGACGCTCTCTTGCAACTCTTTCAAGAAAGTCTTGAGGAGGTGTATCAAAAAGTACTGGGTCGGAATGCGAAGCTTCTCGCCTCCCAGCAACTCTAGCACCCGCTCTCGCTGGCCAGTAAACGGGAAAGAAGGCTGCTCGCTTTCGCTGTCGCTAGTTCCTCCTTCCGCTGATGAAGTGATGTTACCAGCACTGTCGATCTGACCGAGCACGACGCACTCGACAGACAATCTGTTGTGACGCACCACCTTGAGTGCAAGTGCATCACCAAGAAGCGAGTCGCCTTGCAAACGGATCGTGATGCCGATAGGAATCATTTCCTTGATCGTCTTGTGGTCGAAATTCTCCGACAAGCGAATCTGCGAGGCCAGCATATCCTTGTCTTTGGCGGTTGGTTGATCGACGCTGTTGTTCTTGCGTTCGCCGAAGTTAATACGGCGATCGAACTTCATACCGAAGCGAAGCAACGCGACAACACGCCACACCGCGCCACGGAAAAGCTTCTTTGCACGCTGTCGCGTTTCTTCCTGATCCACAAGATTCGTGGAGATGAGACGCACTTGCTGCTTTGCGACCAGTCGGAGGACCTCGTTCTTCTTCACCACCACTGTCGGACTGCAGGCCTTGATATAGTTGCGCACACGAGCCAACACATCGTACTCAACATCCTCACCGCTGCCTTCGTCGTTCTTGGCAGACTCGTAGTACTCGGAGAGAATAGCGACAAACATGTTGACCAAGATCTGGAAGACGAGCACGATAAATGTGACGATGAAGACTGGCGCGAGACGAGGATTCGCTTGGCGCAAGCGAGGATAATCCATTTCGCCAGCCAGCATGTGGAAGCACGTGCCGTACGACTTGCCAATGGTTGAAAACTCCTCCAATGCGAAACCGAATGCATAGCTGCCCATCGTCGAGTAGCCGAGGAAAATCAAGTTGAAGATCACTAAGAAACCCATGAGATCACGAGTCGCCATTCCCAACACGCGCCAGAGCAAATTCAAGGTCGAGTTCATGCGCAAGAACTTGAATACCTTCAGTAAACTGATCGCCGATCCGATGGAGGCGAGGTCGGACAACTGCTGGAAGGAACGGAGCAGTTCTTGGACGTCACTGTGGTCGATCTCATCGACGCTTTTACCACCCATCACGCCACCTAGGTGGGTCGCGAAGGCCCGCGACGCGAGGTAGTAGCGGATGGAATACGACAAGATTGACGCCAAGACGAACAAGTGCGTAAGCTCAAACACGTTCCACATGTCCGACTTGAGGTATGTGCTAATGCCCATCGTGGTCATCTCGTTCGCTTCGCCAATGCAGTAGGTGGCGAAGAAGAGGGTCAGCACAATCCACAAGAAGACACGCGAATCAAAGCTCCTGACGGACGACCACGCGAACTCGACAGCCTCCTTGGCTCCAACGACAATGGAAGAGCCCTTACTTACAGGCGAGGCCTCGTGACCGGAGGTCGCGTTCGAGCCTTCAAAGACCTCGTTCTCCTCGAGTCCAACGACACGAAGGTTTGCACTGTGTGGGAAATGCTTGACGTGGCCAGAAGGGCTGTTGGTGAAAACATGCCAACCAATCGTGAAGACCCGCGTGACCGGATTGATGAGCATAAACTCGATCGAGAACGCCCGCGTCGCAACTGAGAGCCACTCGTCCGCCTGCAAGTCTTCGACATCGACGTCACAAAGATCCACGGCGTAACCGCCCGTGCCAAAAGTCTCGATGCTTGAGGTGGCTACGTACTCTAAGATTGAGTTAGAGAGCCGCGGCTGCAGCGGCCCCAGGCCGTCGTTCCACTCGTACGTGCGCTTGCCCGTCCTGCCGTTAATTGGTTCTTTCATCTCAAACTCCTCCGAGTAGTACGGATAGCAAGAAGCGACCCAGCCGCCGTAGACCTGGCACTGCTCCTCCTTCACACGCACCTGGCGGAAACGCACACCGCCGATGCGCAGCCACTGGGCCTGGACGTCCTTGCGGTCGCATATACCAGCCCCGACCGTACCGGCAAAGTCGTACACGTCGTTCATCTTCTTGAGCTCGCACACGCCTTCTTCGCGGCACGTGAGGTACCCGACGACGTCGTTCTGCTGGTAGCTGTCCTGCACGGGCAGCCAGCTGAGCAGCGAGAAAAAGAGCGAGAGGAAGAGCAGATAGACCACGAGCTCCTGGTAGAACTGTCGGCGCTTGATCTCCTTGAACTCGGCCACGACGGTCTTGAGGTCGAGCTTCTTCTTCTCCATGTGGATGCCCTTGTACACGTGCACGGCGCCGCTCTGCGCGTTGTTCCACATGGCCATGAAGCCCTTGGCCGCGCGCCGCGACGTCACGACCTGCGAGGCCACGCCGGCAAACGTCTTGTGCGGCTCGCTCTCACTGGCCGAAGTGCCGCTCTCGGCGAGCGCCTTGTTCTTGAGCGACGTCTGTCGGATGTTGGAACGGATCAGCGTCGCGACATTCTTGAGACTGTTCTGGCGCGTGGCGCCGCCGCGGCGGCCTCGCGACGGCGGGCCCGTGGTCGCGCGCCGCTGACTGGGCGTCTCGTTCGCTTCCGTCTCGTCCTCGCTCGAGCCCGTGGAGCCCTGGCGCAGCAGGCGGTGGCGGCGCCGCAGCCCGCCGATGACGATGCCCGGCGCGGCGCCCACGCCCGACGGCAGGTTCTGCCCGCTGCCGCTGCGCACGCGGCGGTGGGAGCCGCCCGCGGAAGTCTTACGGGGCATGGGCGGCATAGTGCCGTTGGCGGTGGGCGACGAGGCCGGAGCAGGCGTTGGCGTCGGCGTTGGCGTTGGAGGCGCGGACGTTGGCGTTGGTGTAGAAGTTGGCGCTGGTGCAGACGACGGCGTTGGTGCAGACGTTGGCTCGGGGGCGCCATTGGTAACCACAGGTGGGGGCGTCGTTAATGGCGCGGGCGGTGACTCTGTGATGGGGGAGAGCGGGCTGGTGGCGGTCCCATTGGGATGTCTCACGGGTGCGTCCGCGTGGCCGTTGCTGGCGGGCTCCATGGCGTCGGCGACGGCGTGCGCGGACGTCGGTGATGGAGAGAGAGAGAGGAGAGGCGACGTGGAGCAGGCGGCGGCGAGCAGCGGGAGAACGGAGGGTCGACGCGCAGGGCGGCGGGTGGCCGCAACGCGTTCGTCGGCGAGAAGGTGTATGTCGCCGATGGGTTACGGACTACTCGCGAGAGATACCGGTCGCAAGTGGGTTACCGACAGATGAATGCTGTTCGGTAACAGAAAATCCAGAGGAATCAGAGTTCCTACCGTAATATATTGGATTCAGATTGGTTTTTAACACAGGGACACAATCAGGCTCATGTACCGATCAAATAGTACACCTGTGAGAAAAAACACACGTTTGCGCCATCCCGCCTGTTAGCACCCTGTATTATCCATTACTGAACCTCTAGTACCGAATGGATCTGCTCACCTCCGTTCTTCAACGGGGGATCTCTTCGCCCCCAAGCACCAAAGTCCCCATTCCGCCTTTCCTGCCTCAAATGTTCCGCGCGACGACCACCTCGCTGCTGGGCCGCGCGCCGCGCCTCGCGCGCGCCTACCACTACAACAAGGGCACGGCGCAGGACATGATGGAGAAGAGCTGCTACTCCGGCGTCAACTTCGTCATCAGCGAGAACGCCACGGTCTTCGACGCCATCACGCGCATGGCTGGCATCAACCTCGGGTGCCTCGCGGTCAGCGGCAAGGACGGCAAGTTCGCGGGCGTCGTGACCGAGCGCGACTACATGAAGAAAGTGGAGCTCCAGGGGCTCACGGCCAAGAACACCAAGGTCTCGCAGATCATGACCAAGCGCTCGCGCGTCATCGTCGCCCACGCCGACGAGCGGCCGGGACAGCTCATGAACAAGATGCTCTCAAGCGTACGTGGCGTTTTCTTTTTTTTGCAACGGAGGCAGCAAAAGAGTGGCATATTGACGACCTGTTTTTGAATAGGACATTCGCCACTTGCCCGTGGTCAACAAGGACGGTGACCTCATCGGCATGCTCTCGATCAAGGACATCGTGCGCGAGATCAACCGCGAGTACGACGCGGACATGGACACGCTCAGCCAGTTTGCACTCGGCCGCGGCGGCCACTTCGTGCTCGACTAGAGCGCTCTCGACCAGCGGTCTCGCCTGCCACGTTTTGCGGGTTTCTAACTCTTCACTGTTTGCGTTCATCGATCGTGGAGGGCGGGATTGACTCTCGGATGCAGCCGGTAGGAGCACGGAGACGAGGCGACCTCTTTCTAAGCCTCTCTCAAACAAACAAACAAAAAAGAAACACGATTTCGTCTTCTCCACTCCTCAAGAGCAAAAACTCCAGAACTTCTTCCTCTTCATACCAGGCGATAGGACAGATTTCGAGGACCAGACGCCGGGGATCTTCTTCGCCGAGACGTAAGTCTCTATCGCAATTTGTCGTAGGTGATGATCAGAAGCCAAATCCTGACCCGGATCGCATTTACGCGAAACGGACGCGTGGTCGCATCTCCAGACAAGGTCACCGTCGTTCTATGAATAGGCAACGCGCTCGACGCAATGGGCGATGGCGTGGGCGAGCTTCTCTGCAGAGCCTCTAATCTTGGGCGCGAGCCTGGGCATCGAAGGACGAGGGAACAACCAGACTGCAAGTCGAGAGGCGTGAGCCATGGGCGGCAAGGTCGTCGCGGCCGAGGAGAAAGCTCGAATCATCAACGGAGACTCGTTGCAGCGTCAGGGCTCGAGAGGCCTCAAGCTTGAGATTGAGCGACCGGCCGAGAGCGTCGAGTTCCGCACGGAAGACGATGAGGACGACAATGACCGGCGCCCCATCTTGCAAAGCTCGTCCAATGTCTACATGGACAGCCCTCGGGTGGGCCGCATCGACGAGGACGTCAGCGAGGAAGAGATCAAGCGTCGCCACCGCATCGGTGTGGCCACTGTGTCGGGTCTGTTCCTCTCGGTCATGATCTGCGTCGGTTTCCTCCACTATCTCTCGCATCACGAATCTTTCAGGTACACCCACTCCTTTCTTCGTGCTGCTGGAAATCAAGATACAATTTAAATATTGTGGTGGTTTCTGCAGTGCCCTCCCGCCAACGCAGCAGCGGTTGATGTCGTCGACCACAGCGGCCGGTGCTCGTGATTCTCTCGAGTTGTACACCGCTGGTGTGCGACAGACTGGGTCCTCGGGCGACCAAGATGCTGCAAAGTTTATTCGCTCGCGGGCGATCGACTTCGGCATCGAAGAACGCTTCATTAAGCTCGAGGAATTCGAGATCCTCACGAACGAGCCTGAAACACTAAAAGTGCAGGTGGATTCGTCGCTCAAATTCGACTTCATGGCCAACTACACGAACTCGAAGAAGAGCTTGAAGATGCCTGTAAGTGGATCTGAATGTCTCGCTGTCGTTGACACCAGGCCAATTAATTCCCTTTTGGGTCCTTTCGTAGCTACCTCCTTTTCACTTGTACTCAAAGAACGGCTCCGCATCCGGCAAGCTCGTGTACGCGCATTTCGGTCGCACGGAGGACTACGAGGCTCTTGCAAAAGTCGGCGTGGACGTCGGGAACTGTGTCGTGCTCGTGCGCATGGGCGGCGACATCTCGCTCTCCGCCAAAGTCGTGATCGCAGCGAAGTTTGGCGCCATCGGAGTGCTCACGTACAAGTAAGTCTCTCACTATCCCCATGGTCTCTTTACGAGACTAAATTCTTTCCTTAAATTCAGTGATCCGTTCGATGACGGTGCTGCACGCGGTAAAACGTACCCGGACGGTCCCTGGCGATCGTCCAACGAGGCCTCATTCGGCAGCGTATACATGGGGAACGGCGATCCATCCACACCCGACGGTTTCTCGGGCTACGCTGAGGACCGCATCTCTGTGGACGAGGTCTTCTCGACCAACAACACGTACAACATGGTGCCGCAGATCGTCAGTATGCCTATCACTGCCACCGTCGCTGGCGAGCTGCTCAAGAAACTCAGCGGCAACACGACGCTTCTAACCGCGGCACAGGTGTTCTTGCCGACTTCGTGGCTCGGCGGTGCGGCTGTAAGCGGTTCGTCGACCGCGTACCGTGTTGGTCCAAGCGATTTCGACGTGCTTATGGAGAACAAGAACAAGTACGTGCTCAAGAAAGTGTGGAATGTGCTGATCGCGGTGCCAGGCTCACGCGAGGCTGACCGATACGTGATGGTCGGCGCGCCGCGTGACTCGCTGAATGCCGGCGCTGGCTCTCCGGGGTCGGGCAACGCCGTATTCGTCGAGATCCTGCGAGCGATCGGCGACTTGCTCACGAGCGGCTGGGTGCCGCACCGCACGCTGCTGTTGGCGTCATTTGACGGCGAGCAATACGGTTCGGTCGGCAGCTCCGAGTGGATCGACCGCCACTTCTCGCACTTGGGCGGTCGCGGCGTCGTGTATCTCCATCTGCGTGATGTCGTGCGCGGCGCCGGTGCGCTTCACTGCGAGGCGGCTGCATCTCTGCGCAAGAACATCTACCTCATGTCGACCGAAGTTGTGCAGCCCAAGACCGAAGTGGCCGTGAGTTCGTTCTTCGCCAGTGGTGTCGTGACGCCAGCTCCGACCTCAGCCGCAGGCCACAGCCACCGCTGGCTCACGACTGAGCAAGGCGAGCTCGTGGATGACGGTGATGATGAAGTGTATGCCTCGACGTTGCCGCTGAACAAGACGTTTTCGCATGAAGATCTCAAGGACTCGGGCAGCTCCGTGTACTCGTACTGGCTCCAAGAAACAAAGAAGACGTCACCGACCGCCAAGATCCCACGCATCGATCTCCCTGGCGCGGACAACAAGATCTCCCCGTTTCTCGCTCGGCTGGGCATCCCGTCGGTTGAACTGGGCTTTACTGGCGGCTACTTTGGCGTGGAGGCGACGCGCAGCGACACGCTGGACTGGATGAAAAAATTCGCCGACCCGAGTTTCACGTTCCACCGTGCGGCGGCGCAGCTGTACGGCAGCATCATGCTGTCGTTCAGTGACGCCGTGTTCCTGCAGTATGACTTCACGGAAGTGGCGCGGGACCTGCGACACGGCGAGGCGTACCTGCAGCAAGCGCTCAAGAGCGAGTCGCGCAGCAAGCAGATCCAAGCGGCGATTCTGAACCGACTGTCGATGTCGATCAAGGGCTTCGAGGATGCCGCGGTGGAAGCGGCGACCGAGGTAAAGGAGCTACGCGACTCGATGGTGAATCTGATCAGTGGGGAGCTCGTGGTGGATCTGAAGAAGGTGCGCGAGATGAATACGCGGCTGCTGATGACCGAGAAGGCGTTCATGCTGCCGGCGGGGCTGCCGAAGATGCCCTGGCTCAAGCACGTACGTGACTGTTCTGTGGCCCTTTTGTGTGAACTCTGATGCTGAGCGTGCTCTTGAAACAGTCCTTGTATGGAATTTCCGAGTACAATGACTACCGCGTGGGGTACTTCCCAAGCGTGGCGCAGGAGATCGTAAGCGGGAACGCCGTGACGATCAAGCGTGAGCTGATCCGGTTGTGCCAGACTATTGAACAGGCGACGGATATTCTGTCGACGCCAGTGCTCTAGACGATAGCCAATTTATTGGTCGACAATAAATTGATACATCTGAACTATTGATGTCAATGGCGCCGTTGTTGTCGAACAACCATCACGCACGGCGAAAAGCCAATGTGTAGAATTTGGCGATAGGTAGGGGAGACTTGCAACTCACATCTTGCAATATGCACCACCGATAGACTGGATGTTCTCACCATTCCTCAGCCTCTGATACGAGTCGCCATGGGTTGGTCTTCGATACTTCTCGTTGTGACTGATCCTTTATCACCAGGTAGTCCACCAAACCATTCTGTCGAGCAGTAGGTCGTCACGAACTGAACCACTGAGATGCACCCATTCGGTCGCAGATTGTTTTCGAGTATCCGGCGGATGGTTATCGAGTACGAAGTGTCTATTGCCCTAATCTGAGAGTACCACTCTCTGGCCCAAAATCGTACATAGACAGGATGAGTAGTATTGCGCGTCTCACTGGAAATTTCCCAGCGAGATTGAATCAATCTCGCAACCCTACCCGCGGCGATTATCGCGCCGACCAAAGCTCCAATCAAACTCCACATCCAATTCGCGGTTAGGGTACTTGTCTGCGTTTACCGCATTTTTGGCCAATCATAGATTGCTTCAAACCTCGCTGGAATGGCAAATTTGGGTGGGATGCACAATACATAGGACAATCACTCCGCACTTGGACCCGAATTTTCAGATTTTTTGAATTTTCCAAACTGTGTGGTGGGGGCCGGTTCAAACAGCATTCGAGGATTAGCTGCTCGCCATGGCAACGGCGGGCGAACGGAAGAGCGCGGCGTCGCCGCGCCGACCGCTGCCGAAACGAGTGCGCGTTGAATGCGACACTGAAGACGACAGCACAGCGGAGGAAGAGAGGGACGCTGAGACGGAGGAAGGCGAGGGGGAGGACGAGGAGGAAGAGGAGGACGAAGCCGAGGTCGAGGATGACGAAGTCGAGGACGAGGATGACGAAGCCGACGAAGCCGACGAAGGTGAGGACGCGGGAGAGGAAAACATCAAATATGAAGCTCCAGCTATGAGCTCAAAGTTCTTCTCGAGCTGGGATGAGTTTCATGCAGCACTGAACAAGTACAGCGCCAAAACGCATCAGGTACGGCGCTGGAACGCCTACTTCATTTGTTCAATCGGTCTAATGTGTTTTTAGATCTACACAGTAGGGGGCATGACTCTAGCTTCGACAAGAAACAACCGCATCCCTGAGGCGCAGCGGTCTGTTGCTTCGGTTTCTGCGACGTTTCAGCACTACAATAAACTCATGAGGTGCACACATGGCGGCAAAATGCGAAAACGAGCGGAGGGTAAACGCCCGCGTCAGCAGATAAGATGGACGGGATGTCAGGCGCAGGTAAGACTCGTGGGGTTTGGCAGACTGGTTAGATTCGTCGGATTGGACGAACGCTGCAGACTCAGTATATTTGGCAGATTGGTTCTGACGTCTACGTGCTGTGGGTTAGATTAATCCTTTTGCTACCAATTTGGAGCAAAACCATGCATATTGCATGGTTTAGCAAAACACGGTAGGTTGGTTACATTCACACTTTTGATAATAACTTGACTATTAGTTATCGGAGGGGTATGAAACTTACACCACATGTTCCTAACACCTCTATAAACATATTGGAATCGTTGAAAACTAATATAATACCACTTATCGGCTTCTACAGGTCTGAAAGTGTGTCCAAAGGCACAAAATCGCCTCTTATAGTTGATAGATAGACCTATGAAATATGATACTAGTATCATCAGATGAGAGGTACCATGTACTACCTATGTACACGTATAGTACCTCCATAACCCAATATACGCTCTCTATAAGGTAATAACTGTTAGAAGTGGCAATATTATCCAATCGTTCCAACTGGAGCAAAACCATGCATATTGCATGGTTTTGGGTTTTTGCCTCTATACTGGACCCATTTCCTCTTCCAAACTGATGGATCATAACCATGCATATTGCATGGTTTTGCGAGAACCCGAGCCATAACATTAGGAATTTCTTACAATAGGAAATGTATCGGCAGCAAAAGGGTTAACGCTTGTGTTCAGCTACGGTCTGCGGAATGGATGGTTGTGGTGACCAATCACTACAAGGTTCACAACCATCCGCTTTCGAAGCGACACTACCGCCAATACGCGAACGTACGGACACGCGTGCCGAAAAAAGTTGAGGATGACGTCCGTCAGATGCGACGGAATCAAGGAGACCGAAGAACCATTTGGTTCTACGTTCGTGACCACGGTAATGAGGACTTCAAGATGAAAGACGTTCACAACCTGCTTGCTCGGATGAAAAAGGATGACTACACAGCTCCAACACAGGAGGACCGTGTTACGAAGTATCTCGCAGATTTTCGAGAAATTGAGGGCAACGATGCACACACGTTTGTTACCGCAGCGGTAGGTTCGGGAGATGAAAATGGATAGGGCTATTCACGACTAAAATGGCCATTGTTCTTTTCTAGGGGCTTCTCAATGCTATTGTTTGGGCAACTGCTCACATGCGTCAGACATATGCATGCCACCCCGAGGTTATGTTAGTTCACGCGACGCATGGCACAAACCGGGAAAATTTCAAGCTGTTCAGCTTCATGGTCCATGACGCATTTGGGAATGGTCAATTCGTCCAAGTAAGTTTGAAAATCTGGAAAATCTGCCTAGTCTGCCTAATCTGACAATGGGTCTACTGAATCTGTAGCACGCTTTTGTGGAGAATGAGCGGAAGGAGACGTTAGCTCAGATCTGCGAAGCATTCAAGAAGGCGAATCCCACATGGGCCGAAAGGTTGCAATGTATTGTTATCGACAAAGACCTCACGGAGGTTGACGCTCTACGAGACGCCTTTCCTGGTGTACGCATCTTGCCTTGTGAATTTCACGTGAAGAAATACTTGAAGAGCGAAGTCTCTGACGCAACCAAGTACGGCTTCACACAGTTCGAAAAAGACGAACTCCAAAGTTGCATCACGCTTCTGGTTGGGGCACAGTCCCAGGCATCCTACGACGGAGTCATGGAGTACATGTTCTCCATATTTGACGATGAGTCTCGGCTGGCGAAGTGGAGAGCATACTTCGAAGAAAATTGGCACAAATGTCGTGATATGTGGGCGCTGTACCTTCGTGGTAACGTCGCGCACCTTGGAAACCATACAAACAATCGGTATGTTGTGTATCACTGATCCCATTTAATGGTTCTCTGCTCTAAAACGGCTTGACATGACAGGCTTGAGTCTGGCTGGGGGAAGGTCAAACTACACCTCAATCGCGACATGAAGCTGGACGAGTCGTTAGTCGCAGTCATGATGTATCAAGAAAGAATGGAGAACGATTGGAATGATCGGTTATCAAAGATCGGAACCATCGTCATCGGAGACGACCCCGAGGAACTCCAGAGGCTTGCAAACATAGTGTCGAAGCATGCTTTCGACCTTGTACGCGAGCAATGGAACCTTGCCCATTCTCTTCACTACGAGTTCCATGGCGATGGTCGACCGATTCATTTTGTTCGCTACGTGCGCAGAGATTCGGACAACGACGACAGCGACCTTGAGCGTGTGGATGATGTATCTGAGGAGTACAAGATGAACGTTGCAAGTTCGCGGTGCTCTTGCCTTTTTGCATCAACGCGCTTGTTGCCGTGCCGACATGTCATTTTCGTACGCAAGGCGAGAGGGATCACCCCGGAAATTCCATTCAACCACTTGAACCCCAGATGGAAGTTGTCATCGCTTCGTTCATGTACTCCGCCATCAGTTGATCCAGTTGATGACGGCGAAATGTGTGTCAAGGTGAGTGTGCAGGCGCATCGGGCTATGTCGCAACAAGAGAAGTACAGAGTCAGTCGTGCGATTACCGACGACATATGCAGCCTCGCTAGCGAGTTCAGCACGAGCGATTTCCTCGACGTTGCTACTTTCCTGGAGAAAACTCGGCCCCGCTCGAGTTTCTTCCGACCCAATCCCAGTCGGAGTTTGTGGACCTTCGAGTGCACACCGACGACGACTCCGGTCACCGAGAAGAAGACGTTGATTTCGCCGAGGAAGACGCTGATTTTGATGTAACCGCGAGGCAGTCTACTGAGTCTCGCGACGAAACTGCGCAGTCTGGAGTCCAATCCACTGAGTCTCAAGCTCAGTCTGCCGAGTCTGCCGAGTCTAGGATCCAGTCTAGAATCGAGTCTGCCGAGTCTGAATTCCAGTCTACCGAGTCTAGAGTCCAGTCTACCGAGTCTAGAGCCCAGTCTACAGAGTCTAGAGTCCAGTCTACAGAGTTTCCCGACGTGCCAACGATGAAGTCGCCGAGTTATCCGACGATGGCCAGGAAGAGGCTGAGAGTGTGATCGAGTTATCCGACGATGACCCGAAAGAGGCTGAATTCCGTGTTGTATCGCGGACGCGTCGAGTTGGTCGTCCGACTATATCAAGAGCTCAACGTCAGTCGAAAGCACGAAAACGCCTTGCCGACACGAAGAAGCGACTGAGCGAGTACCTGTCCGGCAGTGAAAATAACCTGAAGAATCTCCAGGTACTTCTTGCCGCCAAGGATTTGGTAATCACCGCTGAGAGTTCGCCCCAGATTATCGAGCCGTACAGCGTTATGGACCAAGTGAAGGACGAGATTCCAGCAAAATGGACCGTGAATGTTTCGCTGCTGGGCGGTGTAACCATTGATCTATGAAGCTTCACCAAGATCCTTCCTATCGAAGTACTGAACAAGTTCCGCGACCGCGCCAACGCGTATCTCAACAGGTACCGGTCCAAGAACCAGAAGCCTCTTCGGCTATGTCTCTGAAGTATACGTTTATGAAAGTTGCTTACAACAAGGCAGCACTAGACACGATGGAACTCTGGCACAAGATCGCTCGAAATACGGCCGCGGTGAGAGCAGCTATGCGTTGGGTCAAAGGTCTGGTCAGTCTGACTTTCGCGCCGAGCGAAATATTCTCCGATATCACTGAAGGAGACGACAGCGAGAATTCTGCCATAGAGACTGTTGTCGAGCAGCTCAAGCTTATCGACGTGCTCGACCGCTCGCGCTTCTCTCTCGTTTCGTTTGCAGGCAAGACTCTGCTTGACGACTCCTGTATGCAGTCCGGATTTGACACAATATCCAAGTTGACAGGAGCAACGGTTATTCCTGTATACGCTACCGCTGCACGAATGAACGAGGAGACCGAGTCAATGCTGCGCGAGTCAAAGGTATTCGACGACTTTACCAAGAGCGACTACGTAGTGGCAATCAATTTGCCCTAGGCTGGCCACTGGTGTGACGCGGTTATTGATGCCAGCAAGGAGAAGATCAACGTCCTTTTATTTGAACCGATGCAAGCACATGTCACGCAGCTAAAACAGCGCATCCAAGAGCTCCTCGCGCCATTTCGGGAGAGCCGCTTGACAACTACAACTGTGGCGTCTTCGTACTCATGGATATCGAGCTACATCTACGGGAAGTTCCATTGGCTGGATACGATTCAAAGGACGCCGCTGCATTCTTCCGCTTTAGATATCTCGCCCACGCGCTCGATTAAGTCGAGTCAACCCGTCATATCCGTTTCATCTGTGCAAACTATCCCAATCTGTTGAGTCTGTTGAGTCTGTTGAATCTGTTGAGTCTGTTCTCAAGGTGGATCACTCACTTCCTTATGCTTCCACAAAAATCGTACAAGTTGCCATGGCCAATCTGCCCAGTTTACTTTGTCCAGTCTGCCCAGCCTACTCACGTGAGCATCAAGTCTTTTCACTTACTCTGTCCAGTCTGAGGTCGTTGCCCGCCGCCACTTGAGTTCCCGCCACTCCGGAGCAAATTTCTGAAAAAATTCAATTGGTTCAAGACCATCACTCATTGCCGACGTCCTGGCTATGTGCGTCATCATGTGATGAGTGTGCGCCAGATTGGACAGATTAGGTCAATTTTCATGTCTCAGATTAGGGCAATAGCCTTGTGCTATCGAATAAGCGGGTGGAAACCGAGTGACAAACTAAATAAGACAGGATATGCAAGTGGTCCTATACATTTTGCGCTTAGCGAAACACTCAGCTTGCTCTCCAAAGTGCGAGTCCTCTCTTAGGTACGAATATGCTCTTCAAAGTACGAATACATCTCTGGTATTTATGAGTGGCGTTAAAGCGACATTTTGGGTGATGGGCAAGCGGGCAACATCCCGTTCAACATCACTTCTGGCAACATCCTGTCCAGCATCCAACGCCACAAACGCAACTTTTGGCGATGAACAGCAACAAAAGAGAAACTGCTTCAATTATGTAAGCTACACGAGAGTTACGTGGTGTACATAGGTTCGCGGTTTCGTTACACACTCCATGAATTGATGGTCATATTTGGACCAATTTGTGGATGACGCTGAAACTTTCACCTTTGGCCATCAAAACGCAAAGTCCAAGCCATGAAGTCAACATGGAGCGGAAACGCGCGCGTCCCGAGGCGGCTACGCCGAACGCGAGCCACGACTTCGAAGAGGACCACGTCGGTTCGGTGGTCTGGTCCGCGTTGAGGCACTGTCGGCGCTGGACAGGGATTTGAAGAAGATGCAGCGTGCTATGCTCGCCCTCCTCGAGCTGCACGAGCGAGTTCACAACAAGTGCGAGAATATCTCGACGATGCACTGGATCAGGCGACGAAGATCTGGCCGAATACGAAGCGCCATGCTAGAAGCTTCGGCTTCTATCTGGATAAGTTAATCTAGAAGGTAAGGAAGATGTAGTTGACGAGAGTGTAGAAAATGAAAAATGAAATGGATTTATTCAATTACCAGACTCTAGTTTCTTGCTGACTGTACCATACCTTTCTCCACGCGTGACACCTCGTTGTCGTCCACGTCGGCTTCTACGATCTGAGAGTCCCGCAGGATTAAATGGAGGACGCGGAGGCGAGGTACAGCGAGATCATCTTGTGATATCGAGTCATCATCGAGAAGAAAGCGTTGGTCCAAGTTGATGCTGTTGACGGTCATGTTTGCAAAGGCGATGCACAAAAAACCGCAACTGAAGAGTCTTTCTGGACTGGCGTGACTGCAAGGGCCCCACAGACTAACCAAAAGCTTTTGCGAAGTCATCGGTGTTGTCACGCTCGAACCATTCGGTGATGGTGGCCTTCGTGAACGATTCCCAAGTCTCCTCGAGGAGCCGGAAGTTGAGCCGTAGCTGCATAGGGTCGTAGAAGTGGATGTATGTAGTTCGGGCATCTTGATTCCAGCTGAACTCTACGAGAATCAGCATCCAATGCTTGTCGTAGTTGATCGGGTGGATGAAGTAGAAGATGTTGTGGATATTTCTGTCGGGGGGGATGAACCGATCTGTTGGCTTTGTTGTTGAATCGAACACAAATACATCATCTCGGCCTTGAGCGAGTCGATTGAAAACAAAATTGAGCACCACATCAGAGATCCAATTGTTGCCAGCAACTCGGCCGACAACATCCTCAAACTTGAGAGACAAGGGCGTGGAGCTGGGGCACCTCGTCGTGATGAATGTCGTGCAGAGAGGAGTGCTGTCGAACTTCACGCGGACGTTCGTGGCGATGTTGAGGGTCGGTATGAGGATGTTGCGATAGCACTGGTCCTTGAATGCAGCGTCGAAGAGGCCTGACGACGACGGTGTCATCTCGGAGACCCACTTCTAGTCGTTGGACCAGCGACTCGTGGCTTCAAGGAGTCGGTAGTGGCGGATCACGTGGTTGATGTACAGCCTGGGGGCAGAAGAAGTCAAATATTTGCCTGAACAGCCGCGCTGCACACTTACATGGAGTAGACCGTATCACCACGAGGCATGCGTGCCACCAGCATTGTACAGACGTCGTCCTGCTCTTGGTCATCTTCATCGTGCTCAGAACCTTCAAAGACCGATTTCTCTCCAGACGCCTTGTTGGCCAAAGACGTCTGTTTAGCGCATTCGATGGCTTCTTCTGTGGCGGCGTCGACAAGAGCAGTATTAATCCTGAGAGCAGTGGCTTTTGGAATACGATAGGCATGGCGTGTTTGCGAAAGGGCCACGAATAACTTCGTGACGATCAGCGCTCGGGGGGGTGCAGGCGGTCCGTCTTGTAGTTGCGCGGTGCAGGGGCGCAAGGCTGCTTGTGTGCTCTGCCCAATAGTTGAAGTCACCAATGTAGATACCCCTCATTTCACCACCGACAGTAAGAACACTGAGCGATCTGCCTTTCTTGACGCGCTGATATCCGACGCTCGGCTTCGGAAAGTTATGGTTGAAGGTTTTGAATAAGACGGGCTCCTGACTACTTGGTGGGGCGACAGGCCTTCCATTCTGCGTGCACTCGATATTGATAACGCTTCCTGCGACAGTCCCTCGATTAAGCAACAACTACAATGAGCAGCATTGCAAGCGGCTCATCAGTTTGAGACTGCGATATGCGCGCCGCAGCATCCGTGCCAGAGTTAGTAGCTGTTGTTCTTGTTCTGTCTCGATGTGGTGTCGCTGTATTCTCGACGCGCATGACAGCCAGTGTCAAATCAGCAGTAACTGCTGTTGACTGCGCAGTTTCTGTCTTCGTGTCGGAGAAGGGCACGGAATCTGGTGCTGCCATCGACGGTGGCAGCGGCACAAGATTGAAATCTGGTGTCGTCATCGACGATGGCTGGGTCACGGCGTTCTCCTTGCAAATTGTTCTCGGCCCCTCAGGGCTGAGTGGATTGAGAATATTAGAAATGGCATACGTTGGTGCAATTTGAGACGCCCGCCGCGTTGCTTCTTCCGCTCGACTCGTGCAAGATATTGTTGAACTTCACGCTCGTCCCGTTCTTCAGCTGCAATCAAGTCGATGGCCTCCGGTACATGTTCACTATGCGCGGCAGGAGTTGAGCCTCCATCGTCGAGCGACTTGTTTGGCGGATCATTAATGGCAGTTGAATCATCTGCGAGTTGTTTCTCCTCGAACATCCCGTCAGACCAATCTGCAAACGTCACCTCCGTGTCTATATCGCTGGGATAAAAGGGTTAGCACCACCATCCGCATTTGACGGGCAGTCTTGGTCGGTTGTACCACACACAACATCCAGTAAACGTGACATCACAGCCAAAACCTCCTGTTCAACCTCCTCGAAGCCCTCCAAGTCACTTGCAACATCGTCGAAAACGTCTAACAGCGCGTCATCTTCGTTAAGTCGCTCGTCACACTTGCTGTCAGGCTCGTATGTGTTGTCAGGCTCATCAAATGCGATTTTTAGGGTGGCGTCGGCCATGTCGGCATCCGTGTCGACTCTCTTGTCAACGTTACAGCGGTCTTGCCGTGCTGCCATCGCTCGAGAATTGGTCGGATGGCATCCACAATCTCGTCTAGGCGGGCATCAAAATGGGTGGACGATGAGTGCATCAGTAGATCGATAGCTGGGCCCAACTTCTCCAAAGCGCGCGCGCGCGTGTGCACTCCAAGATAAACAGGCTTCTTGAACGCAGTCACATTAGTTGTCTTCTTGGGAAGTGGGATCGACAGCTGAGATAGATCTTTGATTGCGTGAGTCAAGTCGGGGAGGACGACTTCAGCACCGATACTCAGGTTCCAACGGAAGAGGCGGGAGGTGTCCCGCTCTTCAACACGTCAAGCGGCGCGTACATCGCATGGGGTATGGTAGTCGCAGCGACACGGCGGAGTGGCACGGGCAAGACCACTCTTGACCTCTACAACAAATGTCGAACTGCCCGTATGCACTGGAACACGTGAAACCTCGGAAGAGAGTACACTGTTCAACGCAACATCATGCCCTGTATGCCACATGTGCCGATTAGCGACATATAAATCCCACTCTGAGAGTACCTTTCCGAGAGGCCACTTGGCCAAAACTCTTGCCACAGGACGAAGCGGCGGCGGGATGGCAGTCAACGTTCGGGTGCTGGACTGGAATTTCACAAACGCCATCTTCTGGTTGCGAAGGATGGCGACTTGACGCTGAATAATTGATCTCACGCAGATGTCTATGGACTTCTTGTTGCGGACGCCTCTCTTGAGTAGAGACCAATTGGACTCAATGCGGTTGGTCGTGGTGTTGCCGCACGAAAACCTCTTCCCCCTACCGACATCGTTCCACGCCATGTATATGGGGATCCAATTGTCTACAAAGTATTGCCGCACGTCTACGTTGATGATCCGACTTCCCGACGAAAGACATTGAGACGGGCACAGAATCCGGCTTCACTCTTTGATCGAAGAAGATCCACGAACTTCAACTTCACATTGTCCTGCGTGTCGAGAGAGAGGCCATACTTACGTAGTCTAGGGTTTCTATGATTTTCTGCGCTCTTGACTGGAAGATTAACGCAACAGTTCTGCCGTTCTGGTCGCGGACGGCGATGACCTCGTTGCCTTCAATATCTTCATACTCACCAAGCAGCTTTTGGAGACGCTGCTCTGCCCTGGATCCTCCGAGACGTGCGGCACAGACGTTCCGCACCTGCTGCAAGCTTATTTCGATGCCTATACGAACAAAAAATATTCATATTTGCGCGGCAGCAAGTCCTCGGCTCATGACGTACCTTCGTTTCGGGAAAGACACGCCGATACTTGGCCGCTGTCAGCTCCGAACATCGCGTCCAGTTTTCCCAAGCGAATATCGTCGTTGATTATCGTGTTGGTGGTATATGCGCCATAGATCTCTGGATTCATGTAGTCATTATGCAATGCGATCTGAAGACATAGAAATAGTTTGAGCAAACGTAAGGCAAAGCATCGCGCTGAAATACTTATCTTACTTGACCAACTTGATCCGCCATTTGGCAGGCCCGCGGTCTACAACGCTCATGACTTGAAACACCGCATGAGCCGGGCATCCCATAAAGCGAATGTTGGTGTAGTTGCGTGCTCCAGTCGACCGACTCTTTTGTATACACCCATGCGTACAGTACATCGACTTCATTCCTATCTGCCACACAGACGGAATTAATAGTTTTCGGTGCCTGCCAATGCGTTCCACGTCAGTCTAGCACGTCAACCCCGACGTCCAGTCTACTCACTTGGCAAGCCAGTCCGTTGATCTCGAGCTGCGTGTACGGTAGTGCGAGTACGTCTCTGCTTCATAGTTGGTAAACACTCGTTCCCACTCATCCCAGGAGTAGAACGTGTCCTGTTCCAACAATGCTGCGCGTGTGGCGAGGAGCGGACGGTTCACCACCGCCTCGAATCGCTGTAGGTACTCGCCCTTTCGATGTGTCACTACATATTAAGTCTGAGTCAATGCTCTCCGCCAATCCCACCAACGCAATTAACCTACCTTGATTCAGAAGCTGAACCATCTCCTCATCGTTGGCGGTGAGAACCGCATCGTCCCGAACGTGGAAGACGAGGCGAGCAATGTCGCCTTCAATCTTCGTCGATGACGGACCGCTCCGATCAAGCGCCTGGCGGCAACCTCTCCTTGAATTGATCGGCTGTTCTGCAAGGACTCTGGGCGGAAGGTTGGCAGTGTACACATCCATGTCGGATCGAAGATGTCGTCGTCGTCAGCGGCGTGCGCGCTGATCCTACTTGAGTCGTGCTCGGTTGAGGGGTAGATTTTGTTTTTGGACGGAGGAATCCATTCCTCGTCCGAGCATTGACGCTCTTCGCCAGCTGCCTCTTTTGATTCGACCGTTTGGCAGCACTCGTCTTGGTTGGTCGTCCCATTTCCGGCGACTGTTATGCGCGCCAAGAGGCGCGGGCAAATGATACGAGCCACGAATGTGGAGCAGACAGTAAGTTCGCACTTGTTATAAGTCTCTCATAGGTGCGCTAAGAAAGCTTTCAAGGTTACATTACTGTTTTATTTCACATTTGGGATGTTGAATGGGATGTTTCCACAAAATGTTCCTTCAGCTACTTCGGGAATTTATCGGAACCCCCTTGAAATCGTTCTTTCGTCGGGCAAACCACCCCACATCTGATTCGCGAGATTGATCCGTAATGCTGACATCGGGAAACGTTGATAAAAAAGCGTTGCGCCGCATTCGTTGGGGTCTGGTGACAGACCAAGAGGAAATCGGGACGCCGTCCTTCCCGAACCTGACCCAGGTATCAGGAGGGCCTCGTCAACCGCTGATGGATATCTTCGAGAGCCCGACGACATGGTTCTTTGCGTACTTCCTTTGCTCGCTCTAGAAGTCGATCGTCATCGAGAGCAATCGCTACGAGCGATAAACGCGTGGTGACCGTGCTCTGGCGCTGATTGCGCACCAGCGTCGACGTCGAGCGAAGGATCCAAGCGTGGTCGTCAAAGATCTCGGTCTGGTGCGCCAGCGAATGCGGTTGACCCCACCAATTAAGCCGTGGGAAGTCTGCGGGTCATCGGTTTTCTGATCGGCAATGTGATCAACACCCACCACACAGGAATCTACCAGCACTGGGCTGTGATTGACCACTGCATCGTCTCGAGTGAGTCCTTTGGGCTGGCAATGTCGCACAATCGCTTCTCTCACGTGCTTCGTCATCTCCACTTCAGCAACAACAAGGCTTGAGAGTACGCAGCGATGATTGACAAGGCCTGGAAGATCTGGCCGGTGATCGACGTCTTGCAAGATCGCTTCAGGAACCTCTGGGATCTGACATCATCACTTTCGTTCGATGAGGGCGTGATGCCAGCCACATCCAGGCGAAATCCCATGCGAACGTACGTCAAGGACAAGCCTCATCGCTGGGGAACGAAATTGTTTATGCCGCGACAAGTTACTGCTTCAGGTTGGTGGCCATATTTATAACGGGGTATGAAGGTTACACGAGTAGGTTACATCTTTAGTGTAGTTACATGATTAGGGTGCACCACTTAGGGGAAAAGTTACCCTAATTAGTGACTCAGGTTCATTAGTTTCAGTAGGTAGTATCCCTGGCACTATTTGCCAGGGATATAGGGTATGCGGGGTTATCCCCGCAGTATTCTTAATGGAGCAGTTCGCCTTTAACCCAGTGGGGTGCTCACCGATTGGTAATCGGCTCGGAGCGGTGGCTCACGCTTCCTCAAGCTAAGGTGCTCGGTAACGGGTGCAAGGCCCGCTACGATATTTTTTGGTGCGTGGTACAACATATCGTGGAGCCTTTGCTGGTTATATTGTAGATACAGCATGATTGACACTCACCACGCCTGGTGTTGTATCTGACAGATTCGAAATTTACCTCGGCGCAAAGCAGCACAGTAATGAAGGGGTGGCAGTGGACAGTCAAACCGGGCCGGCAGCTGTCATTCGCAATCTTTCCCACGTCCTGACTAATGAAGATAAGGCGAGTGGCTTCAGACTCGTCACTGTTGACCGATTCTATACCGATATCCTACTGCTACTACAGCTGCTCTCAATGAAGATGTTTTGTGTCGGCACCGTCGTGCCCTCGCGCGTTGGGTTTTGGAAGGGCATCGTCCGCGAGGCCAAGAAGCGCGACCAGAAGAAAGAAGCGCGCGGGATTTTCCGGATGGCGCGGTCGCTAGACGCTCCCCTCTTAACCCTTTCGCGAACGCACTTTTGCCAATAGGAAATATATTGATACTTTAATCAAGTCAAATTTTCCAGAACGTGTAAATTTTACACGTTCTAGCTTCCCGCAAGGTGGTTCGCCGCATTTGCTTTCGCAGTTTCTTTGTTCCGAGTATAAATCGACTTGATTGGCTATATATGCTATTATCCGGAAAATATAAGTT
>JAADVR010000314.1:0-36611 GCA_023335855.1 Pythium scleroteichum | reverse complement strand
TGCAGAGTATAACAGGACGAGCGCTGAGCCCACGCCAATGATCAAGTCAGGCTCTCAACACTGTTGAACTCACGTCAGTGATGAAGCCAGGCTCTCAATGATGAAGCCAGGCTCTCAATGATGGAGCCAGGCTCTAGGAAGCAGTTAGCAACTGGAGAATACAAGTACATTTCAGTTAAGGTTCCGCAGATTCGGAGTATTCTGTGTTCCAGTCGTGTGATTCGCCCAAAGTCTCGGACTCGGCTCGGACATTGACCTACTACCATTGGGCAAAACTATGCGGCACATAGCCAGGCATCCACGAAAACTGCCGATCTCATGAGAAATCTCATGGAGATATTGAGTCCCCCTATTGAGAGCCTGGCTTCATCATTGAGAGCCTGGCTTCATCACTGACGTGAGTTCAACAGTGTTGAGAGCCTGACTTGATCATTGGCGTGGGCTCAGCGCTCGTCCTGTTATACTCTGCAAGCATTGGCCTCGTTTTGTCATTCATCAATTTTCCTTCTCCTTTCGACAGCCCCAGCTCCTTCCCTCGAGTATTCTCGAACTTTGACACAAGAGTATGCTTACCTTGCAGATCCTAGCCGTGGCAGCAGCGTTGGTCGGAACATCAGCGCACAACTTTTGCATCTACTCCATCTGGGAATCGGAAACACTCCAGTATTTTCCACCTTGCCCATTCGGACAGTTCTGCAACCCTACCGTGACAACAAACTACTTCGGCTGGTACATTTTTCGCGAGCTCGCCGACTGCAACCAGAATCCGGGTGACATCAACGTGAACAAGATCATCAACAAGGATTTCAACAGCAATGTGAACGTTGGGAGAATTTTTGGGTCAAGTATGACCAACTCGCAGTATGGCAGCATTTGGATTAACCAAGGCGGGCGTCCAGACTACAATACGCTGGCTGAAGGAGAAATATTTGGCTCGTTCACAACAGGCGGACAAACCAGCGATTGCGGCAAGACGAACAGTGTCGTCTCCACGAAAGTGGGCATGGACAGTGTGACTGTCACCCTTATTGGAAAGTGCCTCAACTCGAACCCTACGAATACTTGAGGAAATAGATTGGGTCACCGGTCTACGCGAAGCTGAACGAAAACGCTGGTCTCCACCAACTGTGATCGGTGACTGCCATCTCATCATATGTCAACTCGCCAGCTATCGCCCCCTCCGCAATCAACGGCTCCAGCCACTCTACAACGAAGCACGGCTCATATCTACCGGTTGAAACGCAGATGATATGACCAATACACAGTACCTGCACTCAGTGTCGTGGGTTCACATCTCAGTGACAGTTTATTGTCTTCTCGCTGTCCATCCTTAGCAGCATATAGGAAGACCTGGTCTGTTAGGTTGGCGCCGGCTGCGCGGAGAGCAGCTAGTGCGATCAGAAAAAGCAGTGCTGCCGTGCCCATTTTGTCCGATGATAGAATTGAAACCCATAGACATTCTGAGCCAACGCCATCGCATGCCGAAACTGATCAGCGAAAATCACCGAGAATCCCCGCTAGGGCTCAAAATTTGCTATAAAGTTCCCGTCATTTTATCCACACGATTCGTTGCATCAGCCCACGGCGGCGCCGAGCGTGGCATCGACGCTCAGGCCCAACGCACGTGTCGAATGGAAGAAGATATCTCAGCGGGTGTACCCAAACTAAAGGCACTAATTTAGTAGATTAGTAGCTTAGTTAAACGTTCAACCACAGCAAACGTATTGAAATATAGTAGTTGAATGTCAATCTGTGCCAATTGTTATAGTAGTGCCTGGGCGATCGCAGTCACCACGGCTAGGAGTATGACTACACGCGAGGCGCTTGCCAGCCCGACGGCTCGAGCGAAGGGGATCAGGAACGAGCAGTCCTCGCCCATAAGCGGCAGGTACTCGAGCGTGTTGTTGTATGGCTCGTAGACCATCGAGCAAAAGCACGAGCCGTTCAGGCAGACGCCGTTCGGGTACGAGCAGTTGTTCAGGCAGAGCCGCTGCTCGCAGTACTTGCCGAACCAGCCGTCGTCGCAGAGACACCGCGAGTTGGGGAACTCGACCGAGCAGTAGCCGTGGCCCGAGCAATTGTAGGCGCAGTCGCGGATGGAGCAGTCCTCGCCGACGAACGGCGGCTTGCAGATGCACTTGCCAAAGCCGTCGCAGATGCCGTTCGAGTAGTGGAGGTTGTCGTGCGAGCACGGGTACTTCTGGATGTTGTCCACGTACGTGTCGTTGTCGATGTGCTCGAAGCCCGAGAAGCAGCAGTGGTCGCAGATCTGGCGGTGCTCGACGTCGTCGTAGTAGCAGAAGCTGCCCGGACACGTCGCGTTCGAGCAGTCCTCGCCGTAGTACCCGTCGTCGCAGCGACACGAGCCGTAGTGGCACTTGCCGTGGAGCGAGCAGTTCTTGGGGCAGTTGCGCAGGTCGTACTGCCAGAGATCGGCGAGCGGCACGGCCTCGAGGGTCTTGGCCACTTGGTACTCGGACTCTTCCGAGAAGCCAAAACCGCCGTAGACGAAGATCTTCTTAAAGTCGGCGTTGTACGCGATCTGGTGGGCCGCACGCTGCGGCGGGTGCTGCCACTGGAGCTGCTGTGGCAGGTCCGAGCGGCCGTCGCAGCGGTCTCGACAGCCGTCCCAGCCAGGCGCCTGTCGTCTCGCCTGCTGAATGAACACCGCAGGGCCCACTGTACCCCGTGTCGGCTCAGCGAATACAGAGAACTGCGGCACCAAGTCCACGTTAGCGTCGTCATAGCGTGACACTCCGTGAAGCTAGTGTACTCACCGTTAGCGTGCCATAGTGCCGCTCCTTGATGAAGTAGTAGCCGTCGAGATCGTCGGCGAGCCCGGGCGGCGGGACGAACTTGGCGTAGTTGCCGCTGTGCTCAAGCTTGCGCTTGGCGAGGTCGTCCGTGCAGCTCGCGGGGTAGTCGGCGTAGACAAACGTCGAAAGGCGACGCCACCGGTTGAACGCTGCGACAGAGAACCCAGAACGAAGATCAGCGTTAGCACGACTGTCCTCTTGACAAGCGACGACGCCACGTACTGACGTTGTACTGCCACGTATCGTCGAAAAAGAAGTTGGTCACATAGCCGCCGAAAACCAGAACCACGTCGTCCGCCACGACCATCGTGTGGCCGAGTCGTGGCGCCGGCCAGCGCTCGCGCGTGGCGCGGGTGTCAGCCTCGTCGTCGACGTTCATGGTCAATTCCTGCCACACGCCCGTCGTGAGGTTGTACTTCCACAAATCGCCCAGGTAGTACGGGTGCGTTGGGTACGGCGTGAAGCCCACGCCACGCACGCTGAGCGTGCCACGACCAGCGCCAGCGCCCGTGGTCGTCGGGTAGGGGAAGAAGGTCCTGTACCCGCCAAAGACGTAGAGCGCGTCCTGGAGCACGACCATGGCGTGGCCGGCTCGTGAGGGCGGCCACGCGAGCACGCACTCGGCTTCGATGTTCTCGAGCTGCTGCACCACCGTGAGCTGAGGACACACGACCTGCTCCGTGAGGTTGGTCCACGTATTGGCCTGCTTGTTGTAGACCCAGAGGTCGTTCAAGTAGCCACCGAGTGGGTACTGCGACGTGTCGCTCCAGTCGTTGTCGACCGAGTTTTCGTGGGCGAAGCCCTGCCAGAGCCGGAAGCCGCCGAAGAGGTACATTTGCAAGCCGACCACGACGCTTGAGAACTTGAAGCGCTTGCCGGGGCCGTGCGCCGCGTTGCCGATCTCCATCATCTCGGTCCACGTGTTGTCCGTGAAGTCGAAGAGCCACATGTCGTCGCAGTAGTCCTCGCAGAAGGCCGAGAAGCCACCGTAGACGAGCATCGTGTCGTCCGCAAAGACCTCGGCGCGGTGGAACCAGCGCTCCATCGGGTGCGAGCAGACGTGGGCGCCGAAGACGTGCTTGCAGCCGCCCCACTCAGCGCCGGCGTTGAGCACGGTCCACGTCTTGTCACGGCAACTGTCGTCCGCGTACCGCGTGCAGTCTGAGCCATCGCAGTCAGTTGACGGGCCACGTAAGCGAGGTGGATGCAAAACCTACTGATGTCGTAGCTCCAGACGTCGTTGAGAAAGACGCCGACGCGCACCTCGCCGGGGTCGTTCGGGCGCGCAATCTTGCCCTCGTACGAGAGGAACTCGAGGCTGCCGTTGACGGCGTGGATCTCGTAGGTCTTGGGCACGTGGGGCTTGCTCGTGTCGCTCATGCGCCCGCCAAAGACGATCAGCTGGCTCTTGTAGAACGCCAGCGAGTGCCCCGAGCGCGCGCCAGGGCCCGCCGAGTTCTTCCACGTCCACTGCCGCCACGCATCCACATCTCCAGCGAGCAGTAGCAGCAGCAGGAGGAGGAGAAGGAGAAGGAGCAGGTTCATATCCAATCTTGAGGATCTTTTGACGACCTTTCGTGGACAAAGAAAGATTTGATGGGCATATGAGGTCTATTGATTGGCTATATATGGTTAGTCTACATTTCTAGTGGTGGAAAAGGGAGTTTACAACGGCGCGGGCTGCTCGAAGTCTAACCGCGACCACGGCGCGTGCATGACGCCGGCGTCGCCGTGCTGCGGACAATCGTCGCGCAGGTACGCGTGGCCGAGTAACCACTGGACGAGCTGGGTGTGGCCGCGTTCGGCCGCGGCTGAAACTGCGTCCGCTACGGAACCTTCGCGCCGGAAGAGGAGTAACCACTGGACGACCGCCTTGTGGCCGCTGTAACTCGCGTCCACAAGCGCGTTCTTAGTGCAGCCTTCATCGCTGAAGCGGTGTAACCACTGGACCGCGCGCAGCTGGCCTTTGGCCGGAGCGCTGTCCATGGCGTCCGTCGTGCAGCCCTCCGTGGTGTGGTCGTGTAACCACTGGAGCACATCGACGTGCCCGTACTTGGCCGCGAGGTCCATCGCGTCAGTTGTGCAGCCTTCGTCGGTGTTGGCGTGTAACCACTTGAGCACTTCAATGTGGCCGTGTGCAGCTGCGAGGTCCATGGCATCCGTGGAGCAACCCTCGGAACGGTTCTCATGTAACCATTGGAGTACTTCGAGGTGGCCGCTCTCGGCCGCGAGGTCCATAGCCGCGTCAGTATCTCCGTCCGGACACTGCGCTTAGTCGTTGGACGAGCCGGAGGTACCCCTCGGCAGCGGCGTCCTCCAGTGTCCACAGCGCAGACGCGTCCAGAAATCCGTAGATCGTGTCGTGGACGAGGTCGACGTCCACACCGTTGGCGCGGCACGTTGCATGCACAGCAGGGGAGATCTCCATGGCGTTCAGGAAGTTGGCGTGTTGGCGTTGGCGAGGCGACGAGAATTGCGTTGTGCGGATCGCATCCTGTCGCGGCGCAGCGCCGGACACACACCCATCGCGGAGAGGTCGCTCTGGACAACAGAGACAGAATAATGGCCTTTCCACGTCAGCGTGGGAGTCGGATAATCCTGTGCTGTGCCATATTTTCCCTTTGCTACTTGCTTAAACCCCACTTTAGGGACGGCTAATGGCACTGCAGTCAGCCTTCTCATGTGTGGTGGATTATGAAGCGTGTGGATCACACTGAGTTGAAGACGTTTCGTCACGCCACCTGGCGTTCGCCGTGTATGGACTCGGCGCCCGCCTCTCTGTCCGTGCATATTCTCTATTAGTTAATACGTATTCGCTGGATCTACCAGATCGCCACGGCTTGGCGGTGTCCACAGAGCTCCGTCTCGATTTGCAGCCACTGTCTCAGGGTGTCCTCCTCGTCGCTGTCGTCGCTGTCGTCGTCCGAGTCGAACGCGCTCTCCCACGGGATCGCGTGCAGCCAGTCGACGACCGCGGGCTGCTTGTACGCGATCGCCTTGTCCATGGCCCGCGAGACGCGGCACTGCCGCCACCGGTGCGTCAGCAGCCACGCCGCCACGTCGCGATGGCCCTCCGAGCACGCGTTCTCGAACGCCGACCGGCTGCAGCCTTCCGGGCGGTGCGCGTGGAGCCACTGCACGACGTGGAGATGGCCCTCCTTGGCCGCGTTGTCCATCGCGAGTCGAGAGCACCCTTCCTTGCGGTTGACGTGGAGCCACTGGACGACCTGGAGATAGCCATGCTGCGCGGCAAAGTCCATCGCCATGCGCGAGCAGCCTTCCTTGCGGTTGAGATGCAGCCACTGCACGATCGCCAAGTGGCCGTTCGCTGCCGCCATGTTCATCGCGTCCTTGGTGCAGCCCTCGGATCGATTCTCGTGGAGCCACTGCACGATCTCCAAATGGCCAAACTCGGCCGCCGAGTCCATGGCTTCCGTGCAGCACTTGTCGAACGGTCGCGGCCTCCTGGCGCTAAGTCGCTTAACGAGGCGGAGGTGGCCGCAGAGAGCTGCCATCGTGATGTTCCAGAGCTTGGAAGCGTCCAGGAAGCCGTAGATCGTGGTCATGACGACGTCCACGGCCGTGTCGTGGTGCTCGCACACGGCGCGCACAGCCGGCGAGAGATCCGAGTCCGAGGCGAAGCGCTTCATGGGGGAAGCTCGTAAATAGAAAGTGAGCGACTGGGCGCGAGAGTGCGGCGCCGCTTCATCCCCGTTTCGTTCTTCAAGAAGGATCCGGTTTCGTCGGGCCGTTCCATCGACGGCCGGTCGAAATTTCGAAGCGGGTGATGGAAGAAAAGCGCCAGTGGGACGTCCAGTCACTCTTGAAATCACATGAACAAACCCAATCAATGTATGAGATACTACTTTCTTTGATAAAAGTAACCGAATCATATAGTGTAGTATTTTATGTTGGCGCTTGGAGCAGCTTCGAAACGACTGCAACATTTGCGATGTTTCGAATGGAAACGAAGAACTTCCCATCGCGTATTCAGCCTGGAAGGGGTCATGGAAAGTCTCACTTTCACGCTGGAAGCCACACGCCTGCGGCAGCAAAGGCTGTTATTGGTTAACGTTACTGCCGTGACGGTTCGCGACAAGTCGCATCCCACAAGTCTCATATTGTATCATGTCACAGATAGTAGCGTTGTGTCTAATGTCGCGGCTCGTGATACGGGCGCACGACTTCATGCTGCAGGATCTCCTCTGCGGACGGGCGCTGCAGCGGGTCCGGGTGCATCATGCTCGCGATGAGATGCTGCAGCGAGTTGGTATATTGTCGAAAGAGCGTGAGGTCGCCGTCGCGGATTTTCTGCCACTCTTCGCCGTTGCTCGGCAGTGTCGTGCCCAGCGCCAGCTCGTAGACCGTGGCGCCCAACGCAAACACGTCGCCGGCCTTGAGGTTGGCGCGCGATCCCTCGAGCAACTCGCGACTCAGGTACCGATTGTCGCCTTCCGTGATGTCCATGCTGCCGTCTGCGAGGGCGACAGTGCCGAGATCGCCCAGTTTGTAGATCTCACCTGGCGCGACTAGCACGTTGGGCAGCTTGACGTCCAAGTGAACCATCTGCTTCGCGTGCATGTCCTGCAGCGCTTGAGCCAGATGGCATAATATCTTGCACAGTGTTTCTTCCGGGATGTGGAGTGGGCTGTGGGCATCCACGAGCGACTGGAGGCTGCACGAGGAGCAGTTCTCGAGCTGAATATACAGTAATTCATCCTCGATCCACGCGTCGAAATATCGGACGATGTGTCGGCTATCGCTGAGAGCGGCCAGCGCTTGAACCTCTCGTAGTGCTCGTTCGCTGAGCAGCCCAAAACATAAATGAGTTCACAATGCTGAGATCTGATATGATCAAAACGACGACTCACGTGTCTGCTCGGCCGCGCAAGTGGCGTTTGCTCTTCTTGATCGCGTACGTCCAGCCGTCGATCTTCTTGACCACTTTAAACACCTTCGAGAACGCTCCCGAGCCCAGCAGCTACAACAACAAAAACATCAGTCGCACACCCTCGCACCAAGCAGAACACAAATCCTGAACGCACCTCTTGCTCGATGAACTCGGAGAGATACCTCGAGTACGGCACGGTGAGCGAGCTGCTGCCGAACGTCGGCGGGAACGACTGGCGGACCTTGCGTCGCTTGCGCGAGTCGACCGCCGGCAGCGGCGCAAACGGGTTCGTGAAGCTCTCGCTCGCCGGTGGCGGCGCTGGCTTGGGCGTCGTGCCAAAGAGTCCGCCGCCGCCGAGACTCGCCGACTGCTTGCGCTGCTTGGGCGCCGCGGCCGTGGGCAGCCCGAGCACGCGCTGCGGCGTGGCCAGCAGCATGTCGTTCGAGTCGCTCGACGAGAAGCTGGGCAGCGGCGCGTGCGCGTGGCGCACGTCCATGAGCGTCATGTCCTGCGTGAGGTTCTGCACGTCCTCGTGGACTTCGTGGCGCGGCCGCTTCTTGATGGGCGAGGGCGTTGTCGGGTGGGACATGTGCACGACCGGTTGGTCCGCGGGCGTGCAGAAGTCGAGCTCGTCCTGCGAGAACATGCCGTTGCCGTAGGCCGAGAAGCCGCCGTAGCCGGCGTACTGCGAGCTCGCCGGCTCGCCGTCGGGCTCGCTGCGCTGGCTCGAGGGACAGACCCCGCCAAAGTCGATGCGCTTGGGCTTGACGACCGAGATGCTCGCGGCGCGCGGCGTGGTCGTCGAGGGCGTGCGCGCGGGCGCCTCGCTCTGCTGCGAGAGCGACACGTCGTCGTCGTCGTCGCCGTCGTCCAGGCTCGAGGCGTCGTCGTAGTCGATGCGCTTCTTGATGCCTTCCTGGCTGTCCGAGAGGCTGCTGCCGGCGACCGACGCCAACGACGCGGACGACGCCAACGGGCGCTTGGTGGGCGGCGGCGTCGCGGCCGTTGGTGTTGGCGTGCGGCCGCGGCCGAAGAAGTCGTGGATCGACCGCTGCTTCTTGGTCGCGCTGGTTGTGGTCGCGGCTGTTGTGGCTGCGGACGGCGGCGGCGGCTTGGACTGGCCGTCCGGAGTCTCGCCCACGACGTCGCGGCGGCTCGCGACCGTGGGCGTGTGGACGCCAACGGACGCGGCGGGCGTTGGCGTGGTGGACGCTGGCGGCGTCACGGCCGCGGCGCCGGAGGACGTCGCCGCGCGCGCGCTCTTGGAGCGCATCGCGCTGCTCAGACTTAGCAGCATCGGCAACGTTGGCGTGATACAGTAATAGTGCGCGTCGGGCCTCGAGGGTGATGAGGGAAATCTTGGCGCGCTTTCCCAAACCCACTGACAAGATGACCTGGGTTCGGCAAGGTATGTATTTGTACAGGTTCTGAGTGATTGTTGTGGGTCATAATCATGGTGGGCGTGGCGCAAAAGCCGACCCTGTATTCGATATCGCAAGTATTTTCTGGGTTTGGCGCCAAAAGACCCACACCTTCGTTAACCGATACACCATCACATCTATCGACGTCCAGAGGTTTATGTCATCACATGGCTACATTCGTCAGACCCCACCGCCTTTCTCGCCGCCCTTTCGCCGCGCGAGCCTCCGCGGCAGCACGCGCGTCAGCAGCGTCGCCGTCTCCTTCGCCTTCTGCTGCTGCATGGCCTCGTCCGCCTGCCACCGCTGGGTCTCTTCGGCCTGCCGCCTTTCTCGCTCCAGCGCCTCCTGCTCCAGCCCGCCGTCGTCCACCGCCATCTTGATCAGCTCCTGCCACAGCCTGCTGTCAGTACACGGCGACACACCAGAGAGAGACGACGACGACAACGCACCTCGAGTCCCATGCGATCGCCCACGAGCCGCAGCGGCAGCGCACCCGAGCCCGTGTCGCGGAACCGCGCGACGTTGGCCTGCGGGTAGAACTCGCAGAGCTCGCACGCGCGGAAGACGCGGCAGAGGCGGCATTTGCCCGCGAAGAGCGCGTCGCTGCCGCGCCCGAAGCGTCGGTAGCAGGCCTCGAAGGCCTCGAACTGGCGCAGCACGGTTGCGTTGTCAGCGTCGGCCTGCACGGCGCGCAGGTAGTAGTCGTCCAGCGCACTGCATCCCTCCAGTCAGCACCAGTGGGCTCCTCGTATGCTAAGCCATTCCACACGCACCTCTGCTGCGCGAGGGGAGGCACGACCACGAGCGTAGCCTCGTCGCCGCAGTGGGCAGCGCCGACGCGGCCCACGTAGTTGAACGCCGAGTAGACGCCGAAGACCTCGACCTCGGCCAGGTGCAGGAAGTTGCGGCCCTGCAGCTGCACGCGCACGTACTGGCCGACGGTCTGCGCCGTGGGCAGCACCCACTCGGTAATGCGCTTGTTCTCGTCGAACTGCGCGAAGGCCGCCGACTGCACTTTGGCCGCGCGCAGGCCTTCCTTGCCTTGGAGGTCGCGGCGGAACGGGAACTCGCTCACGAGGATCCAGAACGGGAAGAGCCGGCACGTGTACTCGGCGCGGCTCTTGGCCGGGTTGCTCGGCTCGTCCGTGCGGTTCCACACGCGGATCTTCTCGATCACGGCCGGCTGGCCCAGGTCCACTTCCCACCACGGCTTGTCCTCGAGCTGCAGTACAGCACGAATCGTCAGTGGGGGCAGACAACACTTCGCTCGTAAGCAGCTACGCACGTGCGTGTGGATGCACGTGTCCAGGCGTCCGGTGATGTCTCCGTTGACCGCGAGCTCGGCGCTCTGCTCGTTGTACACGTTGATCTGCTGGCACTTTTTGCCGAGCGCCAAGTTGAACGGCTCGACGTGCAGCGAGCGGAGCAGCTCGGGCTCGGCGATGAACGCACGCTCTACGCTGTGGCCTGTGCATCCGTTGGCGTTGCGGCCCCACGTGTAGAGCTCGCCGTACGCCGACACGGCGGCCGTGTGCGCGACGCCGCACGAGACCTGGCGGATGGCCACGTTGTCCTTGAGCGAAGCGACGATCTCCCATGACGACACGTACTTGCCGAGCGGGATGACGCCGCCGCAGACGTAGACGTGGCCGCCCGTGAGCTTCTTGCTGCCGCCCTTGAGCTCGGACGTCGTCTCCGTGCACAGAGCCGAGTGCGCGTTGCCGCACGAGACCTGCCAGACGCGGACTTTGCGGTTCACGAGGTCTTTCACGAGCGTCGGGACCACGATCTCGTCCTTGACGCGCGGGCCGAGGCCAAGCCGCCCGCCGTGGGCCGAGCCCCACATGAAGAGCTCGCCTTGCATCGTCACGGCGCCAGTATGGGATGCGCCGCACGACACGGACCGCAGGAGCCGCTTGCCCGGGAACTTGACCACGAGCGGCTCGTACGCGAATTGCTCGTACTTGTCCTCGACGGGCCCGACGCCCAGTTTGCCCTGCACAGCCGAGCCCCACGTGCACAGCTCGCCGCCCATGGTCACGACGGCGCTGTGAGAGAAGCCGCACGAGATCTGGCGGATCGGCGTGGCGCTGAAGGCCTCGACGCGCTCAGGGTGGTCCGAGTCGAACGTCAGCTGCGACGGGAAGCTGCGGCCGTGGCCGAGTCGGCCGTTTGAGCCGATGCCCCAGGTGAACACAGAGCTACAGCAGCCAGTAGTTAGCAGAGGCGGTGGAGAGTATCAAGTGAACGAAACGTACCCGTCGTGTAAAAGGATCGCAGCGTGGCAACCTCCAGCGGCGACATCTGTGACAGCCTGCACTCACGAGACGTTAGGAAAACGCAGAGAAGAGCTCCCACGACGTGAACGACTGACCACAGCGCCGCGAGGGGAGTGGAGCGCTGGGCCGCTATCATCAAGTGAGTCAGGTTGTCTCCAGTTCAAGAGATCCGACATGGCCAAACTCACCGCGTCGTGATGCCGCTGATCTCGATCCGCGCGTTCACACCGCGCGCCGTGAATTCTGGGATCAAATCCTCGTTTTGCACGTGTCGACGCTCGACCATGGCCTCAAACGTGGCGTCCTGAGACGTTCTCAAGACGTCAGTCTTCCCACAACGTCGGCTCTGAAGCGTGTTGCACCACTCACCGTTCGCGCTAACCGCTCGACAGCAGCGGCCTTCTTCTCCGCCTCGACTTTCTCTCGACGCTCTTCTCGAATCGCAATCAGTTCTTCCCACTAACCAACAACGAACAGAGTGAGAATGGCCAGCCCAAGGTTGTTGAATCGCGGCAGAGTCTCGCCATTTTGAGCATCTTCTCTTTCTCCTGAGGCAACCACAACTCGGTCAGTGCCAATATTTCCACATTCTTAGTCACATCCAGATAGATCTTACGGGCTCCAGGTGAAGCTTGCGCTTCTTGTCTTTGGTCTCCTCCAGCTCCTACAGCCGACGCAGTCACAGTTGGGAGACCACAGCCGTGCGCCAACTCGACTCACCTTGATCAGCAATTCCTGCTTCTGGATCTCTTCGTGGCCGTTTTCTCCTTTGACTTCGCGCTCCAACACAAAGCAGTACGCCAACAGCAAGATCAGCTCCATCTTGGTGATTCGTTCGACGCTCGCGCCGAGCCCTCGCCACTGCGCCGACTGTTGCATGGCTTCAAAGTCCAGTCGCGGCATCAGCACTTGCTCCATGAACCGCACGCGCGTCGCATTGCTGGGCGGCGACTCCCAGACGTCGTAGTAGATGACCACGCTCTTGACCTGCGCGTACCACTCGTCCTCCTCTCGCTGCCGCAGCTCGGCTTCCGCTCGCTCTTCCTCGCGCATCTCTTCGTCCAAATCGCGATCGACACCTTTGAGCTTTCCAGCGGATCAAGTCAATACAACTTCGTCCCATCGGAATATATGGCTCACCTGCTGCTTGGTGCTCATTTTCACCATCGCCGACCGCGGCGTCACCTTCTCCACCACTATACCGTCCTCTTTCCGGACATCCTCGGTCCCCTCTGGTCTGGAAGCCTCGGCATCGTCGTCGTTGTCCTCCTCAGCGTTCAGCACAGCCACGCGTTTCATCGCCACGCTCTCGGCTGGCTTGTCCTTGCCGCCCCATGTGAAGACGCTGCCGTTGCGCGCCACAACCAGCGCCACGTCGTCCGATAGCGCTCCGCAGACCACGCCACGACCCCAGAGCGAGCCCGTGTTCTTCATGACTACGGTCGCGCGGAAGCGGAGACTCCGCACGAACTCTCGGTCTTCATAAAAGAGCCGCGACAGGTCTTCGACATTGTCCGTCGTCACTGCAGCCACGACGTCCGTCGAAGCGGGAGCAGGAACCGGTTCGGTTGGCCCATCGTCTCGTTCTTCTTCGTCCGGATCGTGGTCGTTCGCAGCGAACGACTTGATCTCGCGCTTAAGCGCCGCCATCGTCTGCGCATTGAACTTGGGTGGGCTGCGGAACGTCCAGCGTTTGTTCTCCGGACGCCGCCGGACGTACCGACTCCTCTTCCGCTGCAGCTTTGCCTGCCTTTCCTGCTCCTCCAGCTTTAGTCGCTTCTCCTTCTCCAGCTTTCTTGCCTCCTTCTCCGCCGTGATCTTCTGCTCTTCGGTCGGCTCCTCCTTCACAGGCTCGTCCACCGGCTCGGATACTTTCGGATCCACTCGATACCCCCAGAGCTCACTCACGGCCTTGAAGCCTGGGAACAGATCCTCGTCACGAACGACCGCAGTACCTGCAAACTGGCGATACTTGCCCGTGCCCAGCACGTATACTTGACCAGCGGCGTCCAGCGCTGCGGCGAGCTCGTCCTGCGCTCGCACTCGCGCACGATGGCCCAGGCGTTCGCGGCGCTGCTTCTCTCGCTGCTTCTGGAGAAATTTCTGCGCCTCCTGCAAGACCAAGGCCTCCTTGGCCTCTTCCTCGTCCAGAATCGCCTCGAGCATGCTCTGAAGCTTCCACGGCGTGGCGTACTTGGGCACTTCGACACCGCGTTTATCTAGTTCTTCACGCACGTTCGAGAGACGAATCCACATCGAGCGGAACTCTTTGTAGTCGATGTAGCCGCTCTTGTCCTTGTCGTATTTTTTGAACAGCGCCTCCTGCTTGGCGTCGCTCACGTCCATGCCAAAGTACTCGAGCACGTCCTGGTCAACACCGCACAAATGAATACTTCTCTCTGGCCACGACATTCTGACCATTGACTCACCGCAAATTCGAGCTCGTCGATCTTGCCCGTGCCGTCTTCGTCGAACAGCTCGAACGCGTCGCGCGGCGCCAGCAATTGCGACGGCGCGAAGCCAAGCGTGTTGCCCGAGACCGGGTCCACAGCGAACATGGCCATCTTGAACTCGTTCAGATCGATCTCGCCCGTGCCGTCCGTGTCGCACTTCTTGAAGATGCGGATCGCCTTGGCCTCCGACATCTTGACGCCCAGATCCGGCAGCATCGCGAGGAACTCGGCGACAGAGATGTTTCCTGAACCGTCCGTGTCGTACCGCTTGAACAGCTCCTCCGGCGTCATCTTGGCCAGCAGCACCGACACTTTCTTGCTCTCCTGCTCGGCTGCGTCGTCGCCATCACCGTCGTTCTCGCGCTTCCCAGCGCCGTTCGCGTATCTGTGGATCGTTGCATCGTCGTCGCTCTCGTCGCTGTCAGCACCGAAGAGCCCGAGATCCTCGGCTTTGTTTGCGGCGGTTGCCGTAGGTTTTGTCGCGGTATCTTGGTCATTAGCTGCGTATGCTGCACAACCGCCCTCAGCAATGCGATGACCACGTTTGAAGAGCCCCATTAAAATTTTACCCAAGCGATTCGACTGAGGTGGCCTCTCGATTGAATCTAAAAACAGCAAAGAACACCAAATGATCAGGTGTGAGAGTGAATGGTCCGAAGCACCTAAGTTGGTTGCAGTCGAGCTCATCATTGCAATTAATCTTGATTCTTTGTTTCACTTTCCGTCAACCGAGAGACGTCTGAGATACTTGGTCGTTTGGATCTAACCAAAGTGAGAATTGGCTTCGCTCCTTTTCGTTGTTGACACGACGCTTTGGTCGCTGCCGCACGATGCAGAGTTTTGACTCAAAGTTCATCCTCTTCCCATCTCCGCGCACGCCTAATAAGACTTTTTCGCATCAGTTCGAAGAACTCGCGACCTCGTTCGTCTGACTCGCTGAAAATTTCTTTCCCGAGTTGCATCTCCAGCAGCTCGTTTGCTCGTCGTCTTTCCTTGAGCTCTGCACGGGGGTCGGATACGCCATCTCCACGTTTGCGATGTGCTCGAGCGCTGTTTCTTGGGGTCTCTGCAGCTTCTACGACGGTATCACACAGGTGACACATATGGACAGTCGGACTCACCACTACGAACCTGCTGGTTACTAAGAATCACGTTCCCATGCCTCTCCGCGCATGAAGTGTATCTCACAGTCGACAACTCACTCGTGGAGATCTTGCGTTGATCGGACGTTCTCGTCGTGTTGTTCGTGGTAGGTCAATGGCCACCATCCGACGTTGGTTCGATCTCTTCAGCTTCCACAAATTTATCTGCTTCAGGTTCGCTGTGAGGATTCGTGTCTGGTGGTTGCACAACTTCTCGACGAGCACCACGAACTCCTATCTCATCGGACCCACTTTCACGGATCGAGAAGTCGTCTTTCCCCATCGCACATCCGCCAGGTGGTGGGGTTCGTAGTCTCGTTGGAAGAGCAGCGTTGGCATCCGCAGAGTCGGAATCGCTGTGGTCGCTCTTGGACTCCACAAAATGCAAGTCTCGATCATGAGCGCTGAGCAACGTTCCCTTGTCAGATCGATTGCTCTCCCAGGTCTATTGACGTACCGATATCGACGGGCTCCAAGGGCGGATTTGTTTTGCTTTCAACAACAGCAAGTTTATCACAAACGGCCTCAGCGGGTGTCCACCGGATGAACTGCTCCCTCAAGTCATCCCACTTCTTCTTGTAATGTTCGAGGCTCGGTGGGAGCCAGCTATGGAGGTCGTAGACCCTGCAGCCGCGAGAACTGACAATCCGCCAAATACGTCGGGCAACCTTCGACGCTCGCCAACATGGGGGACAACGTATGGGATCGCTAGTAGACCCGGGTATGACTGAAGCACGAGCTCGATCGCGATCCACACACACGCAAATGCATCCCATATTTCGCATGTGACAGACGATGCGAGCGCCTCCACACAGATTTTGTAGTCGGCACCAGGCTCTGTGCTTGGATTAATATTGCTCTCGTCTCGCACGTCGCGAACGAAAACACGACAGACTGATTTGTCGCCGGTTTTGTACTCAATGAACCTCATCCTTCTGGCGCGATTAAGCATCAGATTATAGCTCGCAGCTGCAATGTGCTCGAACATCGTATCCGGTGGGTCCGATAACAAGTCGTACTCCCACAATACGTGGATAGGATGCTCATCAGAGTGCACTAACTTCTCGGGGGAGTTATACCGACGTCTGATCTTCCAGAATGACGGAATAATGAGACTGGATGTGAGATCCATCTTCGCGTTTGTCGGGTAAGCAAGCCAAAAGTGATGGAGGATCGTCTTCATCCCGAGCATCATGCCATCATCCACAGCAATGTGACGCCATAGAGGCAAGTGCGCGAGTGTAGAATGGCTCATCACCTCACTCTGCGTCTTGTGGTTTACGACCTGACGGACGAAGTCGATCAGTAGCTGAGGATCGAGAATAACCCGTTCCTTCAGTGCTTCGCTGTCAACGTGTCGATACCATAACACATCCCCGAGTTCATGCAGAACTTTGAGAATCTCAGTGCCCATTCGCTGGTCCACTTCGATCCACTGAAGCCACGTCAGAATCTCGGGCAACGTTGTGAAGCAGGTACTCACTCGAATGTTGGACTCTGTGATGTTATCGTGACGTCTCTTGACAACAGCTTCCAACACTTTCGAGTATGTAACCGGCATTAAGAAATTCTGATCGCTCTCTACGATGACTCGCTTGAGCTTGTCTCTAAGATCTTTGACTGCATCAGTAGTCGTGCAACTTGCAGTGATTCACTTGTACGGAATCATACGCACACATTTCACACTCATCCGCTCAAGATCGTGTCGTCGCTTTGAGTCCTTGTCGCTTTGTCTGGTGAGCTCTCGCTTCAGATCCGCTCGATATCGCTCCACACTGCGCCTGATTCTCTTGAACAAGTCGTCCTTGATCTTCTCGCTGCGAGTTCCATTCGTCTGCTTCAGAGCATCTACCTTTGTTCCCACCACGACAAACTCGGCGTCCGGCTGGCGTGTGAAAACCATGCGGATCCACTTCATCACTTTCTCCCTGACAAACCAGTTCATCAACTTGCCCTCCTCAACATCATCGTCGCGCAAGAACGCAGCCTGGTTCTTTGCACAACGGTATGCCTGATTATCAACGCAAACCACGAATAGAGTCCGAGGCGAGAAGAACAGCGTGTGTGCAGCCTCGTACTCTTCCTGCCCCGCGTAGTCCCAGTACGTGACGCAGTGTCGCACCCCATTGTCGTCGAAGTTCCAAGGAAACAGATCGACCCCAACCGAGCGATCCGCGGGGTGTTTTAGAGATGGTTTCTCGGTCGTCAATGACTTGACCATGCTTGTCTTGCCCCAGGTACTTGGGCCCACAACACATAGTTTTCGACGATACACGCGATCTGAGCGGTTCCTCTCAAATCGCTGAGATAGGTCCTCACCGATTCCTCGCCGTTCTTGAAGACTTCCTCGGGAATCGGAGTTAGGACGTTTACAGAATCACGCCGCTGGATCATCCAATGCATAATGCAGGCAACTAAACCAGCACGTACGACTTGGCTTCTCTCTGTTGGTTTTGCAAGATTTGTGGGTGGATCATTCTTCATCTCTCAGGCCCACTCTAGATCTCTCGAACACATCGCATAGGCCATTTTGGACGCGGCATTAACATCGGACATAACCGAGTGAACTACAATTTGAAGTGCGGTGTCGCCATTCTACAGGCATCACGAATTTGTGATGTGAGGAATTCAATCAGAAAATTCAGGCCGGAGAATTCGTCGACTTACGCCATTCACGGCATTAATATTGTCCGTCTGAAGAACGAGAAACTCCACAAGTTCAACGTGACGAAGCCTCGCAGCGATATGAAGCGCAGTATGTCCCGACTGGTCGAGTAACACGCCAAAGTGACTGAGGTAGAACACATACGGGTCGACAACTATCTCTTACCGCGGTCGAGGAATTTCGGAAAACTCCTCGGTCAAGGAGAAGCTTGACTAACTCGATATTCCCACCGCACACGCTAGCAACAACGGAGTTTCGCCGTTCACCTGACCATGTCGAGTGAGCAACAAGGCACAATGACGGTCGTTGAAGAGAGTACGAACCTGGCTGCGACGAGTTGGATCCCCTTTGGCATCTAGCAATTCACGCACATGGTCTATTTTGCCATCTTCGCAAGCGACGTGAACAAGTGTTGGATGCGACTGGGTCAAGGACCGACGTTATCGTCAAACTTCATATTTTTCCACACGCAGAGATTACGTACTTGGTTGACTAGCTCCATACTGGCGCCATGCGACAGTAGAAGCTTCACAATTGTTGAGTGATCGTAGCAATAAGCTGTCCATAATGGCGTCTCTTCATTCTGTGAAATTATCGTCATGTCAGCCGACAGAATAGTCTTCATGCTGGAGCACACGTACTGTGTTGTAGCATTCCAAATGGGGGTGCTTCTCAAGAACAATTGAGACAGCCGCGATGTTTCCAGAAGCGCACACCCAATGCAATAGTGTATCTCCGTGCCGATACGATAGATGAATGTGAAATTAGTAGACTCTCAGCAAGCCCACACGTGCACTACCAACATGGTTCTGCTGAAATACAGCGTTCGGACTTTCCACTTGGCTCTTGACAAAGTCGTTGTCACCGCTGTGCAAGGCGTGAAGTAGCTGCAATGAAGAAACTTGAATAAGTCAACCCATTTGGTTTGTAATCATTCGGTGCTCACCTACTCTCAACGGAGAACGAAAGTAGGATGCCGTATCACAGGGCGCCTTATGAGAACTCCCGTCCTCATCCCATTGACGGCAATCATCGCACAAGCGTTTCCATAAACTCTTGTACCGTTGCCCTTTCCTTGCCGCCCACCGCAGTCCATCATCCGAAGACTGAAGGAACTTCACGATGACTTCCAAGTCTTCCTCAGGTATACAACCAGTAATATCATCGTAGCCACCATCAATAAAGCTGCTCATGGCGGCCACAGCAGCACGCTGGCTGTCTCCAGCGCCACCCTGAACATGACGCGCTATCTGGGTGAGCAAATTCTCATAAACGGCCGCTCTCTGAACTGACTGGTTCAGAGCACAGATACTGTCGATGGCAAGCAAAGCAGATGGCCGCAGTACGTGGAACCTTGTTCAAGCCGTTTATCGCATTTACTACACAGCATGATCGCGTCTCGTTCCTTCTTTTCTTCAGCCTCTGCGGGAACTCGCAACCTCGCAATCACTTCGGTTAACGAGATTCGCTCGGCACGGTCTCTCCTCATCATGGCCAACACAAGATCCCACATTTCTCTCGGCATACGAGAGGGTTGAGTCGGAAGTTTGCCTTCCACAATCCGCTGCACCATTTCCTTATTGTCCAAATTATGGTAAGGAGCATGGCCTGCATACGCCGAGTAGATGCACATCCCAAAGGAGTAGATGTCTGACTCAAACCCTGGGGAGCTCATTTCGAAGCCCTCTGGAGCCCTCCAATAGGGTGCTTTGCTCGTGGCCTTCAGCTCTTCTCTTTTAAGACCCTGTTGACCCGACTCAAACCGAGATCTGCGATGCGCACGAATCCGTCCGAGCCAACCAAGACGTTTGACAACTTCAAGTGCCCATGCACGACTTTTTTGCTGTGAAGGTAGTTGAGCCCGAGAGCTGCTTGCAGCAGGAGCCGGTAAATCCGGGTGTCGAGAGCGTCTGGATTCCCTTCGAGGAACTGAGCCAAATTACCGTTGGTTGCGTTCTCACAAAGCAGGAAAGGCCGAGTTGTCACATGACAGGAGCCGAGAAGGCGCGTCACGAACGGATGGATAAACTTTGCCCACAGACTGGCTTCCAGGATGAAGTCTCGCAAGACACTCCGTTCTTTTCTGAAATCCAACGTTTTGAGCACGATTGGTGTTGCTGGACTCAAGGAACCACGGTGAGCGGATCCATGCCATCCAAAAGCAAATCGTTTCGCGTGGTATACTACTTCGGTGGGAGGGACAAACCAAACAGGAACATCTTCGTCCGTTCCAGGCGGGATTCCCATTCGCTTTAAAGCAAGAGACAGATCTTGAGACGTCTGGTTCCACAGATCCGCGTCCTGAGTCTTCTCAGCGAAGTTGAGGATCAAGACCGCTTCTTGAAAGTCGCATACGTCTCTGATCTCCTCAGCGAGCGCCTCGTGATCCGATACAAACGCCATCAGCGCGTAGGCGTGTGTCTCCCAGTCCTCGCTCAACTGTTTTTGCCACTTAGCCCCCGCGTGCTAGCCCTGGATCCCATCGAGGGCGCCGTCCACAATCTCGTGGATCTTCCACAAGTCGGTCTTGAGTTTGACGTGCTTGACGACGCGACTCGCCAGTCCCAGCGTCACGTACGCCGACAACAGCATATCCAACTGCTCCAGCGCCTCCACGAACCGCTTCACGAGTTCTTCTTCGTCCTCGCTCCCCTCTCTGCTCTGGAGATCTACTCTGGCGCACGCGAGTCTCGAGAACAGTCTCTGGAATATCTCTTTGGCCTCCTTCGCGTCTTGGACCACGCGTTTGGCCTGGATCAGCGCGTCCACCACACTCCCGACGTCTCGCACGGCAAGCGCATCGATCGACGCCATGGCGTTCGCCTTGGACACTGAGCCTCAGAGATGAGAGAGAGTGGGGTTACACGACGGATCGTACCCCCATGGAGGATGTTCCACGGAAGGCATATGGGACCGTCCTGTCTGCCATGTTCCAACGTCGGTGGAGAGAAAGAGCGTCCTCGGGCGAATGAACTGCGATTGTTCTCTTTCTTCTGTCCTGACTTCCAACAAATTGGATACTGAAGCCAAGTGTACCCATCTCACCGGATCTTCCAATGTAACATCAACTGGCTCCCACTCAGCTGAGAGGCCGACGCGTCTGCTCGTGAGAGACGAAGGTCTCGTTCCAACTCTTCCTGGTCGGAAAGGCCTCACCGGGTCTTCATCGCAACGATCGAAAGTCCCGCCTCTCCAAATACATGGAACTTCACTATCTCAGCCTCGGTCGACGAGAGGTTATGAGTCCGATGCGGAGAATTCAGTGACGACGACCATGGAGCAGATTCTAGCGACTCGCGAGTTACCTCAACAAAAGTTCTCGTAGAACTCGGCCTCAACTCCCGGTTGGGCTGATACGCTCTCGTTTGCGATCCCTGGCCAGATCTCAACGCGGGAGAAGCTTCGTCGTGGATCCGGTTTCGGGCAGTGCCCAAGATCGATGAGCTAATTTGTGACGAGACAGCCTGAAGATGCGGCGAAGCTGGCAGGGTGCAAGCTCGTGATGCCATCGCCGGGACGTGCTTGGGTGTCTTGGAGTTGAGCAACGTCCTCAGGGAGTACAGATCGAGCGAGTGATAGTTGGTCTACGTGCCCATCCGTTTCACGCGGTTGTTGGTCCTCTGCATGTGTTGCAATTGACATTCTGTGACTCCTGCAGAAGGCTATTGAGGAACGCTGTTGACCATCTTGAACCCGATCAGATTAATTTCATCCTTGTTGGCTGTGTCGCATACTACGTAGTATCATTCTGCATCGCAAGAAACTCGGTAACTGTCCGCACGCATCCCTTGAAGAACTCATCCGGCCCCAACTACTAGAATGGACGCCTTGCCAGTATCTTCCCCCTGCAAACTGCCAACAAACCACGAGTCAAGTGAGCCAAACGCAGGTGCACGGAGCACCGTGTGAGGGGTAAAAGGCGTTCATTCTCGTTCAATTCCTGTCCCCTCCTTTCTCTCCAACGCGAAGACAAACCGATGACGAGGCTCCTAGACTGCCGGCCCGAGACGGTCAAGCACTGACCGCTTCTTGGTCTGGTGGTTCTCGCCGAAGGACGACTTGGAGCCGCGCGACTCTTTCTTGCGTCCGCCACCTGACCGCTTGCGCTCGCCTTCGTCCTCAAACTCGATCTTGCGTTTCTCGCTGCGACCGCCCGACGACGAAGACTGTTTGCCTCGCGACGACGACGTGCTTGTCACGACACGCCCGCTCGAGTTCTTGGAGCCAGCGTCCACTTCTTCCTCGTCATCACTGCGACGCTTCTTGCGATCGCGGTCGCCTCCTCGGTCGGAGGCCTCATCGCGACCACGCTTCGAGTCTTTCTCCTTTTCCTTGTCCTTGTCCTTGCGATCGCGGTTTCGATCGCGGTCCCTATCACGACGATCACGGTCCCTGTCTCGGCCTCGCTCGCGGTCTCGCTCCTTGTCCTTCTCGCGATCTTTGCCTCCTCCACTGGACTCGCCACGGCGCTTGGACGAATCGCTTGACCGACGTCCTCGAGAGTGCGACCGCGAGCGGCTACGGCGGCTGCGGCTCGACTCACGGCCACCGCCGCGGCGGTCGCGAGAAGAGCCACGCTCGGAACTGCGTCGCCGCGACGAAGGTGACGAGTCGCCCTTCTTCGCGGCGTTGGTCGCCTCGTTCTTCCAGCTGGAGAGAGCCTTTTTCGCATAGCCACCATCTTCACCACGAGGCGTATGGGTTCGACCTTCTTTCTTTTCGGGTTTAGCGTCATCTTTGCTCTCTTCCTTCTCATGGTCACTCGCCAAGTCCACATCGTCCTCCAAGAAATCCAGATCGATCGCGGGAGCAGCGACGTCCTCCACTTTAACGTCTTTCGCGGTCGACTTGGCAGCCGGCTCAGCGGGCTTCGCCTCTGCTTCGCGGGGTTCTTCCTTCTTCGAATCTTCCTTCTTCTTCGCGTCGCCTTCGTCCTTTGAGGCCTTCTCGGGGGACTTGGACGACTCATTCTTCGAGCCGCGACGGCGGCTATTGCTGCGAGATCGATCCCGACGAGAAGACGAGTCGCGGTTCTGACTCTCTCGCTCGTGGCGCTTGCGGCCGCGAGAGATACTGCGGCTTCGGCTTCTGCCATTACGCCCCTTGCGCGGGGAATTGCGTCGGTCTCGACGCCCTCGACTGCGGCTCCTGCTGCGGCTGCCTCGCTTGCGCTCTCGATCTCTATCACGCGCTCGGCTGGTCGAGCGAGCACTGCTGCCTCCTCTGCGGTCCAATTCTTTTGGTTTTTCGACCTTGGGTTTGTCGTCTGGGCGTGCTTCTTGTTTCGTCAGATCTTTCGACTGGGAGCGTGGGCGACGGGCTTCGTCTCTTGATCCACCGCGAGGAAAGCCTTGTTCCCAACCGCCAGGACCTCCAGCGAACGGCGGTGCGGGGCCGTCGAACCACGGGCCTGGCGGACCGAAGTAGTCTGGATGGCCGGGCGGTGGTCCGAAGTAATCTGGATGGCCTGGCGGAGGGCCGAAGTAGCCCGGAGGAGGTCTGGCCCCGCCACCTCTTCCTCCTCGACCGGCTCCATTTCCTGGAGCGCCGGGTCCTCCGGGTGCGAATGGGCCGTTGAACCAAGGCGGAGGTGGTCCATCAAACCACGGGCCTGGAGGGCGTGGACCATCGAACCACGGACCTGGAGGTCCAAAGCCCATGTGTCCTGGAGCTCCTGGTGGCAGGCCATTCCACGGACCGCCGGGTCCTGGGAACCCTGGCGGGTGCGCTAATGGCTGGCCATCGGGACCCAACTCGGGAGCTGCTCCTTCTTGCTTCTCTCCTTCGGTTCCTTCCGCATTTGCGCCGCCTTCTCCACCTCCTGCAGCTGGCGGTGGCAATGGAGGAAGTGGTGGGACGCCCTGAGCGCCGTCTGGCTGTTGTGCTGGGGACGATTGCAACGACACGGCGGCGTTTTTGGCCGACTGGGTCTCGTCTTCGTCGGCGGATCCGAAAATGTCGCCTCCGAACTCGTCGTCGTCGCCGTCCTGGTCTTTCTTGCCGTTCTTCTTGATCTCCAAGGTCGCATCGGCGCTGTCGCCGGCTCTTCGCGCGGACGAAGCCGCGGCCTCGGCGGCTTTCTGCTTGGCGATGGCCTTTTCCTCTGCGTCTTTCACTAACTGTTCACGTTCTTGTTGTTCGGTGCGTGCACGTCGCAGGAATTCTTCGACCGACGTTCGCAAGACTTTGTTGGGCAGCAGTTTCTCGGGCGACATGTTGGGCGTCGAGCACAGCGGACACGTGAGCTTGTGGTCGATCAGCGCGCTTCGAAGACACTCGTCGCAGGCCGACTAGGAGAAGAAATACAAGCCATGAGTCTTGAATCAACATCAAAATAATAATAAATAAATGAGGCACGTACTTCTTGGCAGCATGGGATGAGCACGGCGTCGTTCATGAGTCGCTTGCAGAGCGGGCACGCGAGGTGATCGGGAGGACTGGAAATCAACTGATCAAGGGTTGCCGATCCACCAGACTTGGCCATTAATTTAGAGAAGTTTTTATTCTGCGCCTCTATCACAGCTAGCCCCCCCCACGGGGCGTTGACTACCGTCTTGCCGGCGCCTACGGGGATCTCGCTCGGGTCGCTCACGGCTTTCATGAACGACTTGGGGATGCCCGTCCGCTTCTTCACGCGGTGCTGGTCGTACTCGGGGTCGCCGTTCGTCGGGCAGTTCTGGATGTAGTGGCCCGGCGTGCCGCACCGGAAGCACACGTAGTTGGGCGGCGGCTTGCCCATCATGCCCGGACCCATGGGTCCTCCGGCGCCGCCCATGGGGCCTCCAGGCCCGCCTCGCCCGCGCCCGCCCATGGCAGCAAAGTCTCCGGCGCCTCGTCCGCCGGGTCCTCGTCCTCCGGCGAACCCGCGACCGCCCGGCCCGCCAGGGGGCCCGTAGTAGTTCACGACCTTGTCGGCGTTGCTGCCGGACGAGGCCGACCAGGTCTTGTTGCCGAGCGGGCGAGCGCCGCGCAGGTCTTCGGCCTGCTCGTGGATCGACTGGAGAGCGGCGAGCTCGTCTTCCAGGGTCTGCGCGCCGCCCGAAGGATCCGTCTGTGAACAAGAAAATAAAGAACCACGACCAAAAAGCAATCACAAAAAAATAAGCAGCGCGTTAGTCTCGGTTGAAAAAATGGTTAGACCAAAGACGGGAGGGTACGTACAGATTGCGCACTCGAGTCGGCCACGACCGTGAGCGGCGCCGCGGGTACGCTACAAGTTAGACGCATACGAGTTAGTTCCGAAGCGTAACCTTCTTATGACGCCTGTACCCGCACGTACTGCTGTGTGGTGGTGGCGAGCGGCAGCACGGGCGAGGCGAGCAGCGAGGCCTGGGCGGCCGCCGCCGCCGCGGCTTGCGCGGCCTCGTTCTTCATGCGCGCGAGCAGCCCCTGGCCGGGCGTGAGGCTCGGGATGCGCTTGACGGTCACGCTCGTGTTGCGCGGCAGCTGCATGTTCTCGTCGTCATAGACCTTGCCGTTCTGCGCGTCCGTGATGACGAGGTCGAAGTCGAGGCCCTTGGCGAGCTTCTTCTTGTCCACGATGGCCTTCTTCAGGTCGAGCACACGGATCACGGCGCCCGGGAACGACACTGTGTCGAACTCCTTGGCCGACTTGAACTTGAAGTGGATCGACATCTTCGTCCGATGTCCACTCCTGCGTCCAAATTGCTCTCGTGTTGGTTCCGCTACCTCGCAGTTTTCCCTCCCGACAACAAAACAGCAAAAGCACAAAACTCGGTTTCCCAGCGGAAAAAAAGGAGATAAAACCTCGGGATGCGGCCCAGGATAAACGAGGTTTTAATGCCGCCCAGTGATTTTCGCGGGGGACACAACGAGCATATCTTGGCGTGGCCCACGCTATTCTTTTCTTTCTTTTTGCGAACCGAATACAGGCCTCCATCTGGTCTGCTGCCTGTTGAGGATCGGCGACTTTTTTTTCAAACTTCCAAACGTCCCCACGCCGACTACCATGGACCTGCGGCGGCGTCCAGCGTCCGGCGTCCTCACGGCGGCCGCGTCCACCGCGGCGGCCACGCGGCGTCCACTCAAGAGCGTCCCGAGCGACACGAGCGACAAGGAGAACCGCGCGGTGAACACGCCGACCAAGCGGCCGCTGGAACGGATCTACGAGTCCGGGCTCGACGAGAACGGTTCCGTGACCAAGCGGTCGTACCTCAAGGGCCGGTTCCTGGGCAAGGGCGGCTTCGCGAGCTGCTACGAAGTCGCGTGCGAGCAGACCCACCGCCGGTACGCGTGCAAAGTGGTGACCAAGCGCTCGCTCGCCAAGCCCAAGGCGCGCGCCAAGTTCAAGTCGGAGATCCAGATCCACCAGATGCTGCGCCACCCGCGCATCGTCCAGTTCGAGCGCTACTTTGAGGACGCCGAGAACAGTTATCTGCTGCTGGAACTGTGCCGGAACCAATCCCTGGCCGATCTGCTGCGGCGCCGCAAGCGGCTCACCGAGAGCGAGGTGCGGTACTTCATCGCGCAGCTCGTGGACGGGCTCGCGTACCTGCACAAGCAGCTCGTGATCCACCGCGACCTCAAGCTCGGGAACCTTTTTCTGACGGCCGACATGAAGCTCAAGATCGGCGACTTCGGGCTCGCGGCGCTGCTCGAGAACGAGTCGGACCGCAAGCGCACGCTCTGCGGCACGCCCAACTACATCGCGCCCGAGATCCTCACGGGCCGCGCGTCCACGGGCCACTCGTTCGAAGTGGACGTCTGGTCCATGGGTGTCGTCATGTACACGCTGCTGGTGGGCACACCGCCTTTTGAAACGAGCGACGTCAAGGAGACCTACAAGCGCATCCGCAGCGGCGAGTACGCGTTCCCGCCGCACGTCGAGCTCTCGGAGGGAGCCAAGTCGGTCATCCGCAGTATACTGAGGGTGGAGCCGCATCTGCGGCCGTCGCTGCCGGCGATCCTGGCGCACCCGTTCTTTGCGGAGCGCCCGACGCTCACGGCGCTGCCCAAGACGGCGCTGCTCATCACGCCGCCCGAGTGCAAGCGCGCGATCGCGTCCAACAAGCGCGCCATGGACCACGAGCTGCCGACGAGGCAGGCGCTGCGGCGCCGCGAGCTGCTCGGCGCCAAGCCCGCGGCGACCGCGACCAGCACGGCCGGCTCCACGCCCGACAAGCACGGCGAGTCGACGCTCGTGCTCACCAGAAGCGCCACCAGCAGCGAGAAGGCGGCGAGCGACACGGCGGGCAAGTCGACGACTGCCAAGCGCGCGTCCGGTATCGACAACAGCCGCGCGACCACGGCGACGAGCGACTCGCCCGTGCCCACGAGCGAGGAGGACGGAGAGCCCAAGGCGGACGAGACCAAGCCCAAAGACCCCTTCGTGCCCGTGCAGGAGACGCTCTCGCGGTTCTTCTACCTCGAAGAACACGTGAACGAAGAAACGCTGGACGTGTTCTCGAGCGCCTCGGTCATCGTCGCCGCGGCCAAGCGAGTCAAGGAGATCCGGCTCGAGCAGGAGGCTGCGCGTGCGCTGGCGCTGGTGCCGGCCACGCTCTGGCTCTCGCAGTGGGTCGACTACACCTCCAAGTACGGCATGGGCTACGTCCTCTCGGACGGCTCGTCCGGTGTATATTTCAACGACTCGACCAAGATGGTCGCGTCCTCGGACGCCAAGACGCTCGAGTACATCGAGCGCGTCCCGGATCTCAGCGCCGCGCCAGAACCATTTGTACAATACCCTCTCGATAACTACGAACCATCTGTGAAGAAGAAAGTGACGCTGCTGACCCACTTCAAGAGTTACCTGGTCGACGAGCGCGAGCGGAAGCCCGAGATCGAAGCCTTCGAGAAAGAGACGCGACGGCTCGCGGCCGAGGCCGAGGCAGCCAAGGCCGACCGCATGGTGTACGTCAAGAAGTGGCTCAAGACCAAGCACGCCGTGCTCTTCTTCCTCTCCAACCACACGTTCCAATTCAATTTTTATGATGGCTCCAAGCTCAGCTTGTCGACTGACGGCCGCGTCGCGACCTACGTCGACCGAGACGGCAAGTTCCACGTGCACTCGACGGCCGCCACGATCCTCAATCGCGAGCCTGGCGATCTCATGAAACGGCTGCGATATGCTCGCGACATGTTCGAGCAGATCGTGCGCATCAATGCGGCGGCAGCTGCAGAAGGAGAAGGAGAAGAACACCAAGCGTGAAGGCCAAAGTGAACTCGTTGATATGATCATAATAATAAGTGCAAGTTTATTGGACGGTCTCCATGTTGACTCGGGCTCGCGCGACCGAGGTCGGATTCGATGGTCTCTTGTAGAACGACGTCGTGTACTGGAGTCCGTCGCCGCCCATGGTTGGCGTGCGGCGTAGCTTGCGTGACAGCAGCGATGTGGTCGAGGACTCGTTGTTGCTCTGCATCTCCAGCAGGGCTTTTGTGAGCTGCTCGACGCGGGCCTGCAGCTCCTTCATGGCAGCTAGCTGCTCGTCCTCCTTGGCCTTTTTCTCGGGCACTTCGTAGCGGATGCCATCCTCCAGCGTCGCGAGCGTCGAGCCCATGGCATTGTCGTCCTCTTCTTCGTCAAACGCCGACTTGAGAAACAGCGTTTGTTCCAGCATATTGAGGTTGGGAACCTCAATCAGCTGCTCAATGAAGCCAGCGGCTGCGCTCGCAGTCATCGGCCGCCCCGAGCCGAATCCAAACGACACGACTTTCTTGTGCTTGCTCTCTTCTTGTCTCGCAGAGTCGTCTCTTTCGGTTACAGGGGTCATGTCTGGATGAACCGCGGATGGGTTGGCTTTGGACAGTGACCGTGGAGTGATCGCGTGGGTGCCACGAGCAAGCGCACAATTGACGACGTTCTTGGCGTCAGAGGCGAGCGGCAGTCCTTTGAGTTTGGCCAGCACGGCTTGTGTGATGTGTCGCTTGGCTGAAGTTCGAGACGTCAGCACATCCTTGCTACTTAATGCGATTCCCTTGATCTTGTCGATCGACGGTGCTGACTTCGACGGCTTCGCAACGGCAGCTTGTGGTGATGGTGAAGGAGTCAGCAGTGCTTGGTATTTGGCTGTGCGTTCCCCTTTGCGCAGCGATTTCTCCATGCGGATGATGGCTTGCGCATGGCTTTGCAGTGCCTCGGCCTCGGCAGCTTCCCACACATCCGAGTATGTCGTGGCCATCATGGCGATGAGAATGTTGAGCAGCACGATGACGACGCTGACAAGGTGTGTGATGAGCAAGAAGTTGCCCATGTGCCAGAGCCAGCCCTTGAGCGCCTTGTCCGTGAAAACGGAGTAGTCGATCGACCCGAAGAGCATGAGGAAGACGGTGATAAACGAGTTCGTAAAGTTCTCGTAGCCGTTCTGCCCACGCAGCAGCAGGTAGAAGGCGCCACTATAGCCGCAAATGAAGACGGCGTAGAGCATCAAGAACCGATAAACATCTCTCACCATGTGCGACATCATCGCGATCAGCAGGCCGCTCTCTTCTGAAACCTGAAGGAACTGCAGGAGGTTCACCCACAACGACGCTGTGATGAGAGCGAGCACACTGTTTCGAAGATCCTTCATTTCCGAGCCTTGGAGTTCGATGGGGATACTGGCGAGGGTCGTCACGTAGGTGATGATGTTGAGCAGGTTCCAGAACGAGAAAAAGTAGTTTCGCGCCGAGTCGCCTCTGAACTCGTTCAACTCGACGGTGGTGAGCAAGTAGAGGCAGCACATCCACGACACCACGCGGCTGACAGCGACCCAGTAGTCGAACGTGCTCTCGAGCATGATCCAGTCCGGATCGGCCCAGATCGTCGGCATGAAATAGCTCACGAGCAGCAGCGCGTAGGCCGAGAACTCACGATGAAACTTGGCACTCGCAAAGCTTTTCCACTTGGCTCGCAGCAGATATCTCATGACGCGGTGTGAGAGGATGTCGCGTGCGTTGTCGCACTTCACCACGAGAGCGAGCGCCGTGTCCTCCATCGCCACGTGTGGCTCGCCGTAGAGATTCCGCAGCTGCGAGTACCGCACGCCGATCAGTCCTTTCTTCGAGTGGTTGAGCACCGTCGCAAACCGGTCCAAGTACGCGCCGATGGCTCCGGGCGTCTTGCTGAGCAAGTAGGAGAAGAACGCCGGGTCCCAGGTCCCGGACCACGTGTCGGCCTGACGCAGCAGCCACTGGGTCATCTCTTCGTTGCCGACCTCGGCGGCTGCACGCAGCGGCGTGAGCCCATCAACTGCGAGATCGGGCGTCGCACCGTGCGCTAAGAGCACCTCGCAGATCGGGATCTGGCCTTCCTGCGCGGCCTCGAGCAGCGGCGTCCAGCCCGAGTTGTCCTGCGTGTCCGGCGGGAGTCCGAGCAGCAGCAGGCGCTCGACCAGCTCGTCGCAGTTGGCCCATCCGGCGATCACGTGGAGCAGCGCCGAGCCGTCGGCCTCGCGACGCACGAAGACGTTCTCGAGCAGCTCGAGCTCGTTGGTCGGATCCATACTAACCAGACCAGCAAGTGAGCCTCACATGTCGCAGATTCCGAAAGAAAGAGACAGCGAGACCTACATGATGCGCGCGACGACCTCGTCGAAGACGGCGTTCGGGAGCACCTCCCACTTGACGCCCTGCACTCGTTCTCCCCCCCCCTGCCACTCCCCCTCCGCCATCCGCTCCGCCGTCCTCCGGTCCTCTTCTGTCGGCTGCCTTCGCGAAGGTGTCTGGGTCGAAGGCGCCGACGGCGTCGACTCCTTCCTCCTCCGCGTCCTCCGTCACTGAGAGCAGAGGCAGCGGCGCGTCCTCTCCGCTGGCGGAGGAGGAGGAGGAGCGCAGCGGAGCGGCGGAGGCCAAGTCGTCAAAGAGCGACGGCTCCATTGGCGGCGGTTACTGATGTGGCAGTTTGACGGAGGAGGAGCAACTCAGGTTTTCAGGAATTGATGATCACAGCGAAAGATGGAGAACGGGCAAATTCATCAGCAGTGTATCTTGGATCTCTTGTCACAATTTATCCTATATGTTTTATACATATGTTAAAATACCTTTTGATTGTGATGTAACTGTATAAATCCATACGTAAACATGCATACAATGCCCAAACTGGACTCTCCGTCAAAGCCCCAAAATGCCACTTCCCCTCTCGTCTCAGCCATGCGCGTGGACGAGCAATACGTCCACGGAGGGCTTCGTCTCCACGAAGCGCTGGACAGGGCCTCGCAGCTCGCGCATGAAGCCGACGAGGTCCACGCGCTGTGGAGACGCCGCTCGAGACGCTCGTGGACTGGTTGGCTGAAGGGATCAAGAGGTTTCTCAAACTGGTGGAGAGACTGAAGGCCGAGACGCTCGCGATTCGCGTTTGCCGCGCCGACCGTCTCTCGGCTGAAGTGCAGGCTCTCCACGGTGAGGTCAACACTGACGGTACAGTTATTGGTGGTTTGGACCGCATTTTCCACGAGCTCCAAGAGCCGGTTACTGAAGACTGGCGCAGCGAGTTTCAAGCGGCTAAGCGTGGCTATGAGCAAGTGGTGCGAGAGGCTGTCGACGCGTGTCTTCCTGACATGGAGGAGGATGAGGCGCTCGCACGAGAGACTGTCTTGGTGCTGCAGTACAAGAAAGCTCAAGGCCACTGGACTTCGCTGGCGGAGCAACTCTGGAACCGAGTGCGTCCGCTTGTACCTAAGGACGCGACGGAAGTACCCGTGTGGTATATTCCAGAGAGTGCCGTCGTGTTCGAAAGGAACAAGCCTTTCAGCATGGGTGGGTACGGAGCACACTATCGAGCAACGCTCGATGGGTCCATGGTCGTGGTCCACACGAGTCCCGACTTGGCAACGCTCACGAACGAGGTCGAGATTGGCTTTGAGCTGTCGCATCCACACGTGATTAAGACGTACGGCGCATGCCACACGAGCCACCCGCCGTTCATCGTGCTTGAGTTCGCCGAGCACGGCGACATGAACCGGTACTTGCGTCTTCAGCTGGGGCGATCCGTCTGGAACGGGCAGCCTCATAACGACGAGTGGCGTACGTACGAAGTGTGGCGACTGCTTCACGAGGCTGCGATGGGTCTGCGCCATATCCATGCGAACAAGGTTGTTCACAATTGTCTTCAGCTCAACCATATCCTTGTCACGGAAAATGGAAGGGCCAAAGTCGCAAGCTTTGAGTTATCTAGAAGGATCGGACTTACAATGAGGGCAACTTGGGGTAATCCCCGGTGGACTGCACCAGAGAGTTTCGACACCAAGCCAACAATTGAGTCAGATGTATACTCGTTCGGGATGTGTGTGTACGAGGCAATCGCCGGAAAGGTCCCGTACGCTGAAGTTCGAGACTGTGACTTGGTTAAGGTTATGGTGCGCGAAGGCGAATTCCCAAGCCGACCCAACACGATGCCGTTACATGCATGACAATTAGTGTCGTCCATGACAAAGATGACACCATCGGATAGGTTACGTTTGTCCGAAGTAATCGCGATTCTCAGGTTGTGCAAGGGCGATGTCGATTGGATCGAGAGCTATCCAGTGGATGCTAGCAATGCATGGGAGCAGAACCAGGTGAGACCTCTGTTATGTTGGAACCTCATGAAGTATATACCTTACATTTGTCACTGCGTCAGCACGGCGACACGCTGTTGCATTGGGCGTGTGCGTCTGGAAATACTGCAATAGTTTCGATGATTCTGGAAAGGCAACCTCCTTTGGATTGCCCGAACAATGTGCGTATGCCTCGACAAGGGCTACGCACTCCTACTAATGCGGTGGTTTTGGGTTTCCAGGATGGAGAGACGCTTCTACTTGTGGCTTATCGATGTGATCATGTGCCTGTGTTAAAGCTATTGCTGGAGGCTGGCGCGAATCTTGACATTCGCAATCAGGTGCCATCCTGAACCATGAGACCTTGTGGACTACCATACCCTTAACGACCGTTGACCCTGTGACAGCCACATTTAACGATTCTGCACATCGCCTGTGAAGAAGGGAAGATCAAACACGTGTATGCAATACTAAATGCCGATGCAAACCCAAACCTTCCCAGTCCGGTGAGCTGACTCGATATCGCCCAAACCAGTGATGGGTTCTGCCTCACCAAGGTTTTTGCTGTAGCTGAACGGCGAAACCCCTTTTTTGTTAGCGTGTTCATCTGGCAATGTCAAGTTGATCCATCTTCTCGTGAAAAAAGGAGCGGTTCTCGATTCGTCTACCGCAGTGAGTAGAACCGTTGTTGACGTAGCAAATTTGGCTGATCGTCACTGTTCTCTTGTTTAGTCGGGAGATACTGCGCTTCATGTTGCAACGAAGCGTTGCCACTTAAGAAGCGTGCAATATCTTCTAAGAGTCATGCGCAACGTCAACGCCGTTAACAAGGTGAGTAGTCTTCGATGCCCGTCTTGCCACGGCCGCATAATGCTCCATGTGTTATCTAGAACGGCCACACACCCCTTCATTTGGCTGTAGCCATGGCTGTGTCTCATCGCGCCGCAGCATCCCAATTGGCGTATGCTCTGTGCTCTAATGGAGCGGATTGGGACCGAGCGGCAGAGAGTGAAATATTCAGTGATCGCGCGGATCTGACTGAGAGAGACAAACTCGCGCGCCAAGGAATCATTGCTTGTATTCTTCATTGGGTTGGTGAGCGACAGAACGGTGTAGAGAGATTGACACAGATTCCCGAGGAGGTTTTCATCAACGGTGAATTAGGAGTCTCAACTTACTTGGGTGATTTGAGACTGTCTACTCGTATTGTGTATCGTCGGAAGGTTTGCGTCGTGGGCCCAAGCACTTGGGGGAAAACAAGTTTGATCAAGTCGGTAACTTCCATGAAGCCGTCTCTTGAGCATCCCGAAGACCGCACTGTCGGCATCGACTTGTTCCCTTGGAAGTTCGAGTACAAGAACGTCCAACATTCCGTCACCTATTGGGACTACGCGGGACAAGAAGCCTATCAGGCCGCGCATACTCTCTTCTTCTCACCTCGAACCTTATTCATAGTTTGCCTCGACGTTCAAGCCCTCCTTTGTGCGACGGACCAGGCTCAGATGGTAGGCGACGATGAAAACGACGAGGGAAACCTGATGGATAGTTTCGTGAGGGAGAAAGTGATGAAGTGGATCCGCATGATCTTCACCCGACAGCCTGATGCCGAGTTTGTCTTCGTGGACACTAAAGTGGATGTTTTAAAGAAGGATCAATTGCGCTGCGAAAAAATCAGGCGAGATTTGTTCAAGAGGATCGAATGTAGTGTGGAGCGCCATCGAGCAGACTTGAAACGAGAGCTTGCTCGCCTGGGCGCTAAGGACTCAAAGCAGCGACGCGATCACGAGCAGATTAGCCTAAAATGTGACCATATGATCCCGTATAAATGGATCACTGCAAGCTGCAAGAGCTTCAAGTCGCTGAAAGATTTCAGGCGCAGGCTTAGGGGCGTCATCGTAAAAAGCAACCAAAGTTTCCAGATGACGGAGACATATTCCAGAGTGTTGGAAGTGATCACTGCCAAACGGCGCAAAGTTCACGATAAGGACGCCAAGACTCGAGTGAACACCTGCTTCACAACTCTTCCGGAAGCTCTCGCATGGCTTGGATCGACGGAGGCGGATGCGGAAACCATCACTGAGATTTTGAAAGTGCTTCATGAACTGGGCGATATTTTGTGGTATCGACACATTCAAAGCGATGCACTGAAAGAGCGAATCATTCTCGACCCGGAACTTTTGATTGACTTTCTTCGCGAGATCGTCAACCACAAGCGAGATCACGAAGCACTCAACTCTCATTCGTTTGCCTTTGTGGAACCAAATCTTTTTGGATGGAAAGATGATGCTTGGGATAAAGACGATACTCCAACACTTCCAGCTGGTATACCCGACGAGTTCGACAATGAAGGAAAATTCTGACCTCATGATTCCGTCATTTTGGAAGGTCAACCAGCGATACGTCGTCCCCAAGAAGTTAGCGCCAACACAAGAGCACCCAATTCACGTCCTTTGGGAGTATCACTTACACTCCGACGCTCCAGACACCATCTTCGAACACATCGCTGTTGCGAGCTACATGGCGGTATGTAGTCGAACTGCACGTTTGAACTTCATCGAGTACACGACAGAAGACAAATCCACCTGTCGAATATTCGTCGATGAAGTGCGAGGAGAGAGATACTTGGTATGTCTAGAAGCTCTCGCAACATCCACAAAAACTTGTGAGCTGTGGGGAGTGTTTGCTTTGGCGTGGGGTGCTATCGAGCTCGTACTACAATGGTATCCAGGATTGTTAGCCACGCCGTACGCTGTTCTTAATGGCAAGCGACTGGGGCTGTCTGAGGTTGTAGGCGACCTGACGATGTTCGCGGCGGTGGGATCGACAATCGCTCACAAGTGGCTGCCTCCGGACCTCAAATGGTATGAGGAAAAGAAGTGGAACGATTTTAGAGAGAAAATTATTCGCTGGACACATGCTGATGCTGTGTTCGCCGATGAGCTTGGTGCAACTTTTATTGGTGGTCAGGCGAGTCATTTCTCCCAACAGATCAACATCGAGGAAAATGTTATCGACAGTGTAGAGGTTGCTTTGACTCCCGATGTGACCGAGGGTGTTAAGCATCAGTTAGCTCGCCAAAGTCCTGTTTCTGATGATGGAGCGTATTTACGCGAAGTTCATCACCTAGATGATCGTTCAGATGCAAGTCAATCCGAGGTACTCAGTGATTCCGATGACGCTGTCGATGACATTGGTTTTGATATCGACGAAAGTATTGACAGCAACTTTATAAATTCCGACAAAGACGAAGGTAGCGTCTATTCTTTTGACCAGATCTCCCAGTGTATCTCCTGGCGTAGTCTTGAATTTTCGGATGAAGAAAGCTTATCCGATCATTCAATGATTGAGCGCAAAAGTTGCGGTTTGTTCGACAACGTTGAGCCATCTAGCTTATTCCAGCATAGAAGCGTCGTCGCGAGTTCAGCAACTCAGTTTCGAACCCCAGCAGTCCTACAGACAGCCCCAAGACCGAAGCAAGGAGACATCAACACGATCTCACAATTCCTCTGGACGGCGGCCAATCTTCAAATGAGATTTGCCAAGTTGCCCACGAGCGCGCTAAAGTTGAAGAACATTTTGAGCGGGTTCAGTGTGCAGAAACTCATGCGCATAAAGCAGTGGCAAGGATACTTACTCAGGTGGTCGTAGTTGCCATGCTGCTGTTGACCCCGGTCGCAATAATCATGACGGGATTATCTCGGTACCGAGAGGTTGGTCCCGTTGAGCGGGAGCTGATTGGCCGAATGGAGAGTGCATACGAGCTGCCAGCATTCCCCAATCTCGACGACAGCAACAAACAGGAACAAGACGTTTTTTATGCCGGCCATTGTCCTGGTGACAGGTCAGCGAGTGGCCGTGAGGGTGGCAACAATGTAGACAACATTGGAGGTGTTTCAAACGCGAAGTCTCGATCTTCAGGAGCTTACAAAGCCGCTACGGTCAACGAGTATGCTGAGCACCTGAAACACGGGGGAAGAAAACGACTGGTTGATGGAGGGGTGAAGCCCGAGGAGGCGTCCAAGATGTGTGGGCCAGAGCAGAGTACGAATAGCGAGTTTGAGAGTGAACAAGAGAGTGGCGGCATTGCGGGTGATGCTGCGGTCCCAAAGGAAAGGGTTCAAGCAATTACAACGAGCCAAGACGCTGGAACCAGCACCGAAGCACAATTGAAGGAGAAGCGACGAGCGAACGAGCTCTTAGAAATGCAGCAGGAGCTATTGCAGCTCGCAGGACGTTGCTCAATAGACTTCACTTAATCATCATCAGAAATGCAGCTCGGCATGGAAGTCTTCTCCACGGCAGACGAGGAGGGCCGCGAGTTTATTCAGTTGATGCGAGCGAGGCCACTCCAGCGTGCGCGAGAATGGGCCGAGGATCAGGTGTAAATCTTCTCATTCATCGATATTCTTGGAGGGCAATGTCCGTAGCCATGGAGACCAGAGAGCAAACATAAGGGGGGGGGGGGGG